>PISW01011482.1:0-40189 GCA_004023785.1 Mungos mungo
TTTTTTTTAAGTTTTATTCTTTGGTCACTGATTTTTAACTCAATTGACATGTGGTCATATAACGAGATGTGAATCAAAATGATTTATTCACTTGTTTTATATTCTAGCACATAGTCAGTTTAGGTAAATATTTGATATGTGATAACTTATTCTGTTTCTTGTGTACAAAATATGACAATTAGATTAAATGAGTCTTATTTTCATGTCTCTTTGTCTTTGCCAAATGTTTGTCTTCTTGATCTACCAATTACTAAAAGAGAAGTTAAAATTTCCCTCTATGATGATGGGTTTATAAATTTCTCCTTGAAATTCTGTCAGTTTTTCCTTATTTTTATTTTTTTGAGACTATACAATTAGCCTCCTGATAGATTTAAGTTTGTACATTATAAATAAACTTCTTTATCCATAAAAAGTTATTTTGCTGTAAAATCTATTTTGTCTGATGATAATATAGCTATAACAGCTTTGTTTTGATTAATAATTGCCTGGGAAATATGTTTGTCCAGGTCTTTCTTCTAATTTCTTTGTAACCTATGTCGTAGTTCTGTTCATTTTAAATGCCCTCAAACTAAACGTTTAGAAACCTAGTTTGGAATCTCCTTTTACTGGTAAATTTAGTCCATTTCATTATTAATACTGATATATCTTTATTTCTATCATTGTACTTTGTGCCTTCTGCTTTTCCTGACTTTTCTGTCTCCTTTTTTACCTTATTTAGATTAATATTCTTAATTCCATTTTTCCTCCTAATATTTGGGAAGTATCGCTTTTATTTTAATGATTATCCTTAAAATTCTAATAAGCTTGTTTAATATCTAGAATTATTTGCTATCTTTACTCCTTCCCAAAGAATATTAGATAAAGTATATCTTGTTTTCAGCACCTCACTGCTGTGGGGAAATAAGGGAAGATGTGTGAGTCCTCTGAAATCATTTCAACTCCAATGACTTAGCCACCTCCACCCATTTTTTCTTTCTCTCTTTTTTTAAGTTTATTTATTTATTTGAGAGAGAGAGAGAGCAGGAGAAGGACAGAGAGAGAGAGAGAGAGAGAGAGAGAGAGAGAGAGAGAGAGATTGAGAATCCCAAGCAGGTTCCATGCTGTCCACACAGAGCCCAATGAGAGAGGCTCATTCTCATGAACCTCCAAGATTCTAACCTCAGCCAAAATCAAGAGTCAGATGCTTAACCCATACGAGACACCTACATGCCCCTACCCTCCACCTAGTTTTCCATATTATAATTATGCGATGTTTTAGTTTTACTCTTTTAATTTTCCCAAATTCAATATTATTATTGTTTATTCAATCAACTCTTTTTGGATTAGCCACATATTCACTAAGTTATTTGTGATCATTTCTTCTTTTATCTAAGGCCTTCTTTTTGAGCTCATTGTTATTTGTAAAGCACATTCTTTAGAATTTTGTTTAGTGTTGATCTGTTGATTTGTGGATTTTTTGGTCTGTTGTTATTTTTTCCTCCTGAAGATGACTTTATTTTGACCTCATTTTGGAAGGATAATTGACAAGGTATATAATTACAAGTTAACAGTTTGGTTTTTTCTCCCTTCAGGTTCCCATGAAGTTATCAACAGTTTAAATTAGGAACTATTTAAATTAATATCGAGGCTTAGGATTTGCAGCACTATGGAAGTAGTATAAATTTAAACTCACAAGAAGGCAATCTTATAATTACAGCTTCTTTATTTTTTTACATTTTTTACATTTTTAATTTATTTTTGAGAGGCAGAGAGAGACAGCGTGAGCAGGGGAGGGTCAGAGAGAAAGGGAGACACAGAATCTGAAGCAGGCTCCTGGCTCTGAGCTGTCAGCACAGAGTCCAAAGCTCAACCGACTGAGCCACCCAGGTGCCCCTAATTACAGCTTCTTAAGGAAGCCTTCTACTTTCATTTTTTTTTCACCAGGCATGTGGCCTGAAACAAACATTGTCTTTTTAGCCCTTTTTCTAGCAAATAAAAATTTGCCCCCAGCCCCCCAGACCTGTCCTTTTACTCAAAGTGAAGTCATCAAAGCTCTCATCTTCAGGGGGTCTTAATTTTGCTTCCTCATTTTCCCCAGCCTTTAAAAGCCTTGCCTCCTGGTCCTCTGCTCCACCATTAAAACTGAACATACTATTTGCTTTCATTTATGTAGTGTTCAAGAAGAGATAAAACTAATCTATGGAGATACAAGTCAGAATAATGATTCTCTTTGGTAGGTATTGACTGGAAACAGGCATGATAGAACCTTCTAAGATTTTGGAAATGTTTTAAATATTAATAATACACATAGTAGTTTCACATGTATATACATATGTAAAAATTCATCAGATCATACACTTAAGACCTGTGCACTTTACCATCTACAAGCTATATAGTTTTTGATTTAAAAATTTTTTTTTAGAGAGAGGGCACAAACGGGCGAGGGGCAGAGAGAGAGAGAGAGAATCCCATGAGGGACAGAGAGGGAGAGAGAGAGATAGAACCAGGGTTCACCTGAAGCAGGGCTCATGCTCACCTGATATGGGGCCCAAGTTCACCTAATGCGGGGCTGGAACTCACAAACTGTGAGATCTTGAGCTGAGCTGAAGTTGTATGCTTAGCCACCCAGGATTCCCTGTTGTTTTTTTCCCTAATGTTTGTTTATTTTTGAGAGAGAGAGAGAGAGAGAGAGAGAAAGAGAGAGGGGACAAACGTGGTGGGAGGGGCAGGGAGAGAGAGCGAGACACAGAATGTGAAGCAGGCTCCAGGCTCTGAGCTGTCAGCACAGAGCCCAATGTGGGGCTCAAACCCATGAACCATGAGATTATAACCCGAGCTGAAGTCAGACACTTAACCAACTGAGCCACCAGGCACTCCTCACCCCTGTTTTTTAAACATACAAACAAGTTTCTAAGTTTCTGTTATTGGAGGAAATTGCTAATTTCTCTCTCTCTCTCTCTCTCTCTCTCTCTCTCTCTCTCTCTCTCTTTTTTTTTTTTTGAGATCAACTATGCACATAAAATAGTTCTGGTTATATTTTATCAAGACTCTCTATGTGTTTGTAGTGAGTTTTCTAGAATATTCAGTCTAGCATCAGGTTGAACGTGTGAGTCACGTGCTATTCTTCCAATTCTGATGTTCTGATATAATTTTTGGCAATTTTACTAAAGTATTGCCTACATATTTCAGCTGGATTTTTCTTCAATTTTAGGCTTTGTCTCTGCTACGCTGTGAGGAAAGAAGAAAAGTCATGTGAATTTCCCATGAGAGGAGTTTTAATTGTGGAAATGGTGCTCTAGAGGGCTATAAGCAGTGACTGTGGTGGTTACCATGGTTCTGCAGGGAAAGTACATCCTCCAAGCTCGAGTCAGGCCTCAGGTATTTACTTTCCCCTCCCAAGTGGAAACTGTCCCTACTTTGGGGCCACTCATGGAGGATAGAGATTTGATAGGATTCACCTAACCAGTCTCCTTCTACACTCTATCACCTTCTTTCTTCTCAAAAAATGAGGATTGTTGTAGGTTAAATTACCCTTTCAAAAGATACGTTGAAGTCCCAACCCTCAGTACCTCAGAATGTGATCTTATTTGGAAATAGGACCATTGTAGATATAATTAGTTAGGACAATGTGGTGGTGGATTAGGATGACCCTTAATGTGACTGGTGTGATGCAGAGGGAACATTGCTATTGACTGAAGTATGTCACCCCCAAAATGTATATGTTGAAGCCCTCCCCCTCCCCCCATGTGTTGGTATTTGGAGATGGAGCCTTTGGGAGATCAATAGGTTTAGATTAGATTATGAAGGTGGGGATCTCTTGATGGGATTAGTGTCCTAATAAAAGGAGATACCAGAGCTTGCTCTGCCTACCATAGAGGACACAGCAAGAAGTTCAAACCAGGAAGAGATCTCTCTCTAGCACATGACCATGCTGGCACTTATCTCAGACTTCCAGTCTCCAGAACTGTGAGAAAATAAATTTCCGTTGTTTAAGCCACCAACTTATGGCATTTTGTTATAGCAGCACAAGCTGACTAATAAATACCACTTAATGACAGAGGCAGCAATTGGATTAATGTAGCTGCAAGCCAATGCCAGATTGGCAGCTCTCAGTAAAACCTAGGAAAGGGAAAGAAAGGATTCTACCCAGAGTCTCAGAGGAAGCATAATCCTGCTGACACCTTGATTTTGGATTTTGAATCTCCGGAACAGTGGGAGAATATATTTCTGTTGTTTTAAATCGCCTGATTTGTTGTACTTTGTTATAGCAGCCCTAGGAAACTGGTACAGGATATTTGCAAGGTTGGTGGAGGAATGCTGGAAATGGACAGATGACTCAAGATTTTCCTTTGCCTTAAGTCATAGGCAGTGGCTAGGAGCCCCTGAGACGTGAAGATTCATCAGAAATTTAGATAAATCCACCCCCAAATTGTCATATAAGTCATGGGAGGGAATTCAATTTTCCTAAAGTCAGTTTATATCTAACATTTTCAGAGTCCACCTGTTGTATAAAACAAGGTGTATCTTGGTTTTATTAGGCCAAATTCCTGCTAGGAATTGGGTTGTGATTTTTTTGCTCAAAGCATTTCATTTAATAATCTACCTGGTGAATGGGGAATGGTTGTGAGCCACGCTGCTCCCTAAGATGAGAAACCTTACAGAAATGAGCAAGAACAAACTGGAGAATGGAGGAAAAACAGTCCTTTCCATTTTTCATTTCAAATTCAGGGAAATGCTTAAAGCATCAGGCATTGCAGTATCTTTCAAGTGAAGGATATGCATCTATTTATAATATTTTTCAGGGATCAGGAGAATTCACATAAAACCTTTGAAACTGTGTGTGAATAACCGTCTTTGTGAACATATGGCAAGGGAGTGTGATCCTGTTAAACACTTGCTGTGTTTGGCAGGAGTGAAGAGCTAGAATGCCTGCTCACTTAGTTCTTCCCACCCCCTCAGATGGGAGTCTTAGCAGGTGGGAGGATCCGGTGCTTGATTCCTGAGGTCCATGTAAGAAGGACAAACTACAGCCACAGCCACAGCCACAGTTTTGTCCAGTGCCAACGCAATATTAGGACACAGAGTATATGTTGCTCTGAGGGTGGGGCCTAGAACATGTGTGGAAGATCCACTGTGCCCTTTCAGTCACTGAGGAACATCTGCATCAATGTGTTTATAGGCCTCTGTCCGGAGCTATGGGCTCTTTATTTTAGATAGATGCCACATGCCCAATCAAACCTTTTTCCACACTCCCTTTGGCCTCTTGGCCCTTGATAACCAACTTTCAAACAAGTGCAGCTTTAGGAACTGAAGTGCTGGTGGTCCCAAGGCTACACCCAGAAACTGGGAAGGCTCTTAGGCACATGCTGTTTCTTTTGTACTGGGTACTCCTCATACCTCTGCTGGTTCATTCTGCAAGGCTCACTTATGTATAACCCATTCAGGGAAAATTCACTGATCACCATGTTATTCTTATGATCAGAATTTTGCACATTTGTAGTAATTCACTTAATTTTATGGATCACCGTTGTTTAATACCTGTCCTTCTCACCAGATTGTATGAATTTCTGTTTTGTTCTCTATAGTTTCCCTAGAATCTATAGAATGTCTGACTCATAGTAGGTATTTGATAACTATTGTTGACTAATTGGAAGTTCAGTGTTTCCCTCTAAGAAAAATTCTGCCTCATGGTTCATTCAAAAAGAAAAAAAAAGGAAAAGAAGAAGAGGAGGGGTATGGTGAAGGAAACTTTAAAAACATTTCCACAGATTTCTCATTTTCAAAGGTTTCCTTCACATTAAAACAAGGAGGGAAGGGAAAAAGGAATAAAATGGAAACTGGGCAAAGGATACAAAGAATTAATTCCCAGAAGAAATTCAAATATCCAATAAAAAACCAGAAAGATGCTCATATAGATTAGTAATCATAGAAATGAAAATTAAGAACAATATATTATACCATTGCAAAATACTCATAATATTCATTGTTCGCAATGATTTAGGGAAGATACAAAAATGCTCATACAGATTAGTAATTGTAGAAATGAAAATTAAGAATAATATTTTATACCATTGCAAAATATTGATAATATTCACTGTTAGCAAGGATTTAGGGAAGATGCTCTCATACACTGTTGGTAGTTCAAAACTGTGCAACCTGTGTATAGAACATTGGTAGTATTTTTACAATTTAAACTGTATCTATATTTATTACCTAATAAGGAAAAATTAGAAACCACTTAATCTCATACAATAGGGACATAGTTAAGTAAATTTTAGTCCATTCCCACCATAGAATCCCTCAGCTATAAAATTTTTTTAATCAACACAGATGGATTTTTAATAAGATTACTTTAGGGCTTAGACACCAATTGTTCCATACCTTCAATTAACACTATTAATTCATCAAACTATTGTGACTGGTATTGAAGAGACAGAAATTTAAAAAATGTATTTTCTGTTTTCAGTTTTACCAGAGTCTGGTGGAATGGGTTAAAACTGCTCTGTGCTTCACGGGTGGAATAAATATGTGTTCTAAATTTCATTTTCAAAATATATTTTAACTATTAAAACATCTGTAACTTAATTTTTCTTTATTATTAATTAAATCATTATTAAAATCAATTAATTTAATATAATAAATTTTAATACATTGGGACCACCACTTGCTAATGTCTATTGTCAGGTAAACTATTCTTTTTTCAATGTTTTAAATATTTTTCTTTTTTTAAATTAATTAATTATTTAATTTACATCCAAGTAAGTTAGCATATCATGTAATAATGATGTCAGGAGTACATACCAGTGATTCATCCTCTATGTATAACACCCAGTCCTTAGCTATAAATATTAACATCAATGACAATCCATGTAAAAATTTTTAAAAAGGAGATCGCAAAACAATATGAATAATATGGTCCCAACTAAGCAAAAATATGTGAAAGCATATTCTCCAAAGGAAAAGATCTCAAATAATTCACACTATCTATAATCATCGTAATTTAATTATAAGGTTCTTTGGGACCTATTCCCCTGAGGAAGTAAGAATAGGATTTTAATTTTTACAATGAATCTGTACTATCTTTAAAAGAACTTTATTGAAGCGTGATTTCTGTAAGCTGCATATATTTAAAGTATCCATTTGTTTTGACATTTTATACATATGTGAAACCATCCCCACAATCAAGAGACTATCGATCACCTCCAAGAGCTTCCTTATGTGTCTCTAATCCCTCCTTCCTGCCTCTTTCCTAACAACCCCTGTCTCCTTGGGCAACTGCTGAGCCACTTTTTGTCACTACAGATTAGTTCACATTTTTAAAAATGTTATGGGGGTGCCTTGGTGGCTCAGTCGGGTAAGCGTCTGACTTCAGCTCAGGTCATGATCTTGGGGTTTGTGGGTTCAAGCCCCGCATTGGGCTCTGTGCTGACAGCTAGCTCAGAGCCTGGAGGCTGTCTTCAGATTCTCTATCTCCCTCTCTCACCCTCCCCTGCTCATGCTGTCTCTCTCTCTCTTCAAAAATAAATAAAAACATTAAAAAATAAAATGCTATAGAAATGTAGTATGCACTTTTTTTTCCTGGCTTCTTTCAGCATAATTATTTTGAAACTCATATTGTTGCATATATCAATAGTTTGTTCATTTTTATTGCTGAGTAGCATTCCATTATAGGGCTCTATCCCAATTGATTTATCCATTCATCTTTAGATTAACATTTGGATTATTTCCAGTTCTTGGCTATTACAAATAAAGGTGCTAAGAACACCCATTTACAAGTCTTTGTAAAGACATTTGCTTTTTCTCCTCTTGGGTAACCAGCTAGCAGTGGAATTGTGTTTTCAAAGTGGTTGTACTATTCACCACCACAATTGGGAGTATGGGGTTGTGGCACTAAATGAATGGCTCTCCACCACGACGTGAAGTAATGATAGCAACCATCAGCTCACTGTGTAGGTTCAATCAGATTGCTGGGCTAAAATGCCTCTAGTCCTTTTTAACACAGATGCTTTTGAGAATCTGATTAAGGTCATGGCCCATGTGGAATATAAGACGACGGGCACACAAATGCCAGGTAGAAATCATCCAAGTTGGAAATAACGATGGCCCGAACAAACGCTGTTGACACTTTGGGCGGAAAGAAGAGGGCTGGAGTTCAAACACACGGAAAAGTTACCATTATTGGTACCTGATAAAGGGGGTAGAGAAGATGATGCCCCAGTTAGAGTGATTAGGTGATTGTGGCGACAACAGAGGGGAGGAACAGGTCTAGCGGGAGGAGGAAGGGGTAGTTTCTGGCTTGCCGCAAGAGACGTGCCTAGGGGACTCCTGAGATGCCGTTGGGAAAAGCGGTTATAAATGTTACTGGTCTAGATGGAGATAGATTTCCTGTGCCACAACATATAGGTTTAAGAGAAGTATAAGGAGCAGCTGTAATCATCACATATAGTTAAAAAGCTCGTATCTTCCAAAGAAATCACTTCCAGACCCAAGAAAACACGCCTAATTCGTCACTACTATCTACAAATCCCCTCCCATAAGGGGCGCAATTGCAACAATCTCTCTGACAAAACTGCGCCTGACCCAATTCTGCGCATGCGCCTAACGCATGCGCACCACCATCCCTGTGGCCGCCTTTTACCCTGGCGTCTGGGCTCCTTTCCTCAGGCCCGCCCCGCCCAGGCGGCTGTCCGGGACCTGCCTGGGCGCAGGGAACGGAAAGCCAGAAGGGGCAAGACGAGTTCAGTTCGCCATGGGGCTGTTTGGGAAAACCCAGGAGAAGCCGCCCAAAGAACTGGTAAGGGCTACGGCGGCGGCAGAAGAATCGGGGGTATTTGCGTGGGGTGTAGTGGAGTTGGTAAGCGACTGGCCACTCTCCCTCACAGCTGCCCAGGTGCCGCTCGGCCCCCATTTCCGGGGCCTTCCACTCGACCGAGGGGCCAGAGCAAGAGTCCCTAAGGAGGCGGTTGTGGCTAAAGCGAGCTGCTACCTCAGTACTCCACAAGGTAGCTGGGGCTGGATAAAGAATTTCTCAGCCTCGGCACGGGGCGCGGAGGTAGCAAGGCGGTCCTGGCCTCTGGAAACCCCTTCCCCTGCCCGCGTTGGTACATTCAGCCCGGAACCTTTCTCTGCCGACGCCCCGCCCTTAATGCCCACCTCCGGCCCTCGGTGGCCCTGCCCTTCCGGGCAGAGTGGTCCTCGGGGAGCCTTGCCACCGCAGCGCGAAGAGTAGGCACCTGCCGCCCCTTCCACCTATCCTGCTGCGTTGAGTGGGAGGCTCTGTTTCCTCCTTCCCTGCCCTACAGCATTATGTTGACTGCAGATATACATGAATTGTAGGAGGCACCAGACTCTTGCGAATGGTACCGACGATAACTGTGGACCGGCTCCGAATTCTGGGTCTGCCTGTTAACTGAGATAATGTCGGTATAATGCGTAGCGGCTAAGAGTGTCCTGCAGAGTCGTCTTCCTAAGTTTGAACCCTGGTTTTCCACAGACCAAGCATTGTGATCTAGGGAAATTTCATTTCTCTGTACCTTAGTCTTGTCTATTAACTAGGAATGATAATCGTTTCACTTCAGAATCATGGAGGCTGAAAGGCTGTAAAGTTTTGGCTGGAAGTGCTACGTAGGGTCAATTCTCAATTCTCTCTCTCTCTCTCTCTCTCTACATATATATAGATAGATAGATACTGTATATATGTTTTTAAAAGTTTATATAAGTAAACATAAGTTTATATGTATAAGTAATATATATACTGTACATAAGCAATATATATATGTTTTTTTAAAGTTTATTTATTATTTTGAAAGAGAGTAAGCTCAAGTGGGGAAGAGGTAGAGAGAAAGGGAGAGAGAATCCCAAGCAGGCCCTTCGCTGTCAGCACAGAGCTGGACTTGGGCTCCATCCCATGAACCGTGAGATCATGACCTGAGCTGAATTCAAGAGTTGGTCACTTACCTGAGTGAGCCACCCAGGCACCCGTGGGTCAATTCCTTACATATTCTACAACCTTGACGCCCAAATGCAGACAAGCATAAGCATCACCTGGGAGGTTTTTAGAAATTGGGAGCCTACCCCAAGATCTATTTAATGAGAATTTGAATTCTAACAAGTTCACCAGGGATTTAAGTGTGAATATTAGCGTTTGAGAAGCATTGCTTTAGGACACCCAGTTCAGATTTATCCGTAATGGAAACAAACAGACCTGAAATCCTTTATTTAATAAATGATCTCACCTGTTCAACTTTGGCAGGCAAGTTTTTAAAAAGTTTTTAAAAGTTTATTTATTTTTGAGAGAGGGACAAAGTGTGAGTGGGGCAGGGTCAGAGAGAGACACACAGAATCTGAAGCAGATTCCAGGCTCTCAGCTGTCACCAGGGAGCCTGTTGTGGTGCTTGAACTCACGAACTGTGAGATGATGACCTGAGCTGAAACCAAGAGCCAAACACGCAACCAGCTGAGCCATCCAGGTGCCCCTACTGGCATGTTTTTAAAACCAGTGTTCTAATCATGAAGTTGCTGACACATGATGTCTGTGTTAATATTGGTTATATTTGTTAGTCATAGGTCCTAGAACAGTACACACTCTATAAATATTAGTTTCTTTAGGCAACTTACTCAACTCTCTATAAAATAAAAATTGTGGCGCTTAAATGAGGTGAGAGTGTGTGACATTATACACTCTTGTGTGTGTAAGTTGTAGAGCATTATAAAGATGCATGTTTTGTGGCGTGTATGTATTCAAAGATGCTCGTTATTATAGAAGTATATTTTTGATGTTAGGGAAAGTTAGTTCCTTCAGTCTTTGCCTTTCATAAGATAAGATTCTGGGAAAACAGTCTCATACTATTTAAACTGATCCCTTGTACATGTGTTACTTGTTTAAGGCTTAGAGTCTTTTTAAATAATAAATATAATTGCTAAGAACTGATGCCAGTACACTCTTCCAGTAGGGTAACCTACCCAGGAAAGTAAATTCACACCATAAAATTTTAGGGCTAATGCATGAGAATGGTTTTTAAACCAGCGGAGTATCATAAAGATGAAATAAAGAGGGGCACCTGGATGGCTCAGTCAGTTAAGCATCCGACTTCAGCTCAGGTTACGATTTCACAATTCATGAGTTCAAGCTCTGCATCGGGCTCTGTGCTGACAGCTCAGAACCTGGAGCCTGTTTCAGATTCTGTGTGTGTCTCTGTCTCCACCACTCCCTTGCTCACTCGCTCTCTCTCTCTCAAAAATAAACTTAAGAAAACAATTTCTTAGTAAAAGATGAAAGAAACAGCCAAGGAATGTATCATCTAGCAAGTAAGATAGCATTTCAACAAGTCTCGATTGGGTACTATATAAACATTAGAGGAGATCAGAGGTTGGAGTGATCATCCTTAGGATGGGGTGATCAGAGATGGTTTGGCCCTTTACTATCATGTGTTCAGCACATCTGCTATATTGTGAATTGGTTCCTGACTAGTTAGTAGGGTTTTTCGTATTAGATTATTTATTTAACTGGTGCAAGAGATACCATACCCAAGATTTTCTTAAAGTTCTTCTTCAAAATACTTCAAGCTAACGTTTGAATTCCGATTATATCTTGTTCTAATTTGTCAGACAGTGTTTCTGTTTGCTTTAGGTTCAGTTTTTACCAAGTTCTCTGTGTAACTTGTGATTTATGACCAAGGAAAGTGTTTTGTCACCTGCCATAGTTATTTAGCATTGAGTTTGTAATTCCAAAAAGTGTCAATGAAGCAGGAATGAGAACTGCTTTTTTTCCCCCTCTGTGGAGCTGCTGACACACAGATTAAGTACTCGGAGTCATATATGAATAAGAAGACAGTTAATATCAGGCATTTTAGTTTTAGTTTGGCATTTTTTAAGAGAGAAGGAGAAAAATGGTCAGCTTTATAAAAGAAGTGACGGCAATTAAAGCAAAAGATAATGTTGGCAGAGAGAGAAGAGAGAGAGAGAGAGAGAATTGGCAAAATGCCGTAGTCTCAGTTGGGCAACTCTTGAGTTAGGATAAATTTATAGTGTGTCTTCCACTCGGAGCTGGAAGACGAGGGCGTGTGGGTCCTAGCCCCAGCACAGGATAATCAGGAGCCAGGTGCAGCGGTGTCACACCATCATGATTGTCATTTAGGCCATGGTCACAAGTCTGGAAAGTAAAATATATTAGGGGTGGTGTTCACCCGGCTCTGGTATAGTATACAGCACAGAGTGTGTGCTGAATAAATTTTGGGTACGAATGAATAATAAATAAAGATTGGAATAAGATTAAAGTTTTAAGTCAAATAGTCCTAAAATGGACAGTGTTTCAGGGGATACTACAGGGAAACATTTTAGCTATTTAAGGAGCCTTAGAGACTAAAGTCCTCACCCTCAGTATCTCAGATGTTTTCACGGAGGCATTTTAGTGGTGAAACTTGCTCTGTCTTAAAGTGGCCACGTGGAGAGTAGATTGGGCCTGCTAAGGATGAAGGAGGTGTATAATTTATGTAGAAACTTGTGATTGCGTTGTGTTGGGAATCAAGAGGGCATGCGATTGTGCTGGAAGGAGATTCTTCTCTTGGACTTGAGGTTCTGCTGGAAAATTAGGCTGTCCTTATTAGGAATTTTGCCGATTTAGCCTTTGGGTAGAGTAGTTACAATCATGGCAGGAGAATTCCTAAATCATATGACTAATTTACATCCTTAGACTGAGTTGTGTCTCATTGTTGTGGGTTGCTATCAGAATAGAGAAGAAAATGAGATGGGGAGATGGAGGAAAAGAGAGAGCTTCATTTACTTAGTTCATACAACAAACATTTATTGAGATATTCCAGTATGCATTGGGTTGGACACAAGGTTTTAAAAAATAAGTCACTGGGTGACAACATCAAAGAATAACAAGGTTCCTAGGGAAGACTGGCATGTGAACAAATTCTTATATTTAAGGGAAAATAAGGGCAATGAAATAAGTGTATACAAGATCTGTGGTGTCACAGCGGAGGCAGTGATTAACAGTTCATGTGAGAAAGAAGACCTGATCAGAGAGGATATCTGGGCCTTGTCACAAGACACATTAGTCATGTGGATGATTTGGTACAGATTTAGGAAAGGGGGAATCCCAAGCAAAGCAAACTGCATATGCAAGGTGTGCAAGTGTGGAACATAGGTTGGAGGAACCAGAAAAAACTCAGAGTGGTTAGAGGATGAAACACTGTGAAATCTGAGTGGGATGCAAGGGGAGTGATGTCAGTGTCAGATATAAAATTGGAGGGGTAGATAGAAAGCAGATTAGCAAAGGCTTGTGTGTCATGCCTGCTAAGGATGGGGAGCTTTCGGAATAGTGGTTTGGAGCAAGAATTGGAGGGAAGAGACATAGATTTGGAGGCCAGTTAGTGGCCCAGGTAAAAGATGATGCTAGTCTTTTTTTTTTTTTAATTTTTTTTTAATGCTTTTTATTTATTTTTGAGAGACAGAGAGAGAGACAGTGCGAGCAGGGGAGGGTCAGAGAGAGAGGGAGATACAGAATCTGAAACAGGCTCCAGGCTCTGAGCTAGCTGTCAGCACAGAGCCTGACGCGGGGCTCGAACCCACGAACCGTGAGATCTGACCTGAGCTGAAGCTGGACGCTTAACCGACTGAGCCACCCAGGCGCCCCGATGCTAGTCTTAACTAAGCTTGGAAATACGGAGATGGAGAGGATAAGGTAAATTTTAGAAATATTTAGGATAGGTGTTCAGAACTTGCTAATCTACTGGATGTGAATAAGAGGGCAGAACTGATTCTTGGGTTTTTGTTAAACCTCACCTCCAGTCAAACCCATCATTCCCCTCAGTGTGGTACCATGAACTGAAATTGAGAGACTTCAGGAAAAGAGCAGGTCTGATAGGGTAGTAATAGTGGAGGAGAAGGAACCACAGAGTTCAGTTTTGGGCAGAATTCAGTAATCAGGGAAGATATTAGAGAAAAGGTTATCCTAGGAGAGTAGTTTTCTACTTTGTCCTCTCAACAAAAATGTAAGCTTCTTGATCTTGGTTTTCTTTATCATTCTTTATCATTTCTTTATCATTCTTCAAGGATCTTGTTTTTCTTTATCATTCACTGGGTCAGCATAGTGTTGAACTCCCTTAGCAAGAGTAAGGTGCTTGCTTATCAAATATTTGCTTGATGAACAAAAGTAGAGATGGTGAGAGGACAGCTACACATTTGAAGTGTAGCCTACTTGTCTCTCTTCTGTATATCCATCTGGCAGTGATCACAGTAGGCACATTTTGACCTAAGTTCAGTTATATTTGTTCCTTTTGGTAAATTTCTACTTTTATATATGTTTTAAATTCTGAAGGATACACAAACTCCCAGTTTACAGAGGTATAATTTAGGGAATAAATAATTTTATAATTTATTTAGGGAAAGGTGCTAGGTAGTGGAGGGTCACAAGTGGGAAGGGAACTTAGTTTTCACTGTATACCTGTTTTAGTCTGCTCAGGCTGCTGTAACAAAATACTATAGACTGCGAAGTTTATAGATAACAAATTTATTTCTTACAGTTTTGGAGACTGGGAAGTCTAAGATCAGTGCACTTATAGATTCAGTTTCTGGTGAGGACCTTATTCCTAAGTATAGATGGCTATCTTTTCACTGGGTCCTCACATGACAAAAGGGGGAATCAAGCTTTCTGAGGTCTCTTTTGTAAGGTCACTAAACTCATTCACAAGGGCTCTGCACTCATGACCAAGGTGCCACATCCAAATACTGTCATATTGGGAATTATGTTTAAAATACAAATTTGGTGGGGTAGCACAAACATGTAGACACACAAACTATAGTGTGATTAGTATATCCCAGCCTGAGTTCTAGAATCAGCCATTTCTCCAAGGAGCACATATTTTGTCTATGGAGTTGAATTTAGCATAAGTTGTTGAGCATCTGTTTCATGCCTGATGTTGTGCATGGACTAAGTGAATAAATAAAAGATCTTTGACCTTCTGGAGTGGACAGTCTATGTAATTATAAGTACAGCATAGTTTACAAAAGTAAGGAGGGATAGCATTGTGTGTAATTATGCTGCAAGGGACTTAACCTGTCCTTGGGGTCACGCAAGACCTCCTCAAAGTAACCTTACAGCCGAGACTTGAAGAACAAGTTCAGAAAACATGTTCTTTGACTCTTTTCCTGACTATTGCTAACATCTGGGGAAAGAAATACTTTCTGGTAGTCATGAGAAATTGTTCTATCAATTCTATCTGTTTCCACCTCCTACACAGGTATTAAATTGCTCCAATTCATGTCTCAGTGCTTCTAATTATCGAAATACTTTGACAAGTATAAACAAAGTATGACTTGTCGTTTTAAGATGTTAATAAATGGATATTGAGGTTAGTCAGCATTATCCTGAAGATTTGAAGTGAAGCCTTTTAAAACCTAGCTTGCTTCAATTAATTATAGGAAAAATATCTGTTTTCATATGTAAACTTGAGTATACTTGTGTGGGTCAATTCTAAGTTTTGTATTCTGTTCCATTGATTTATGTGTGTATTCTTTGGTTGATACTACTCTGTCTTGCGTACTGTAGCTTTACATTGTCTTGAAATTGAGTAGTGGGCAGGGCCCCTGGGTGGCTGTCAGTTAAGCAGCCAACTTTAACCTCAGGTCATGATCTTACAGCTCAGAAGCTCCTGAGTTTGAGCCCCGCATTGGGCTCTGTGCTGACAACTCAGAGCCTAGAGCCTGCTTCTGATTCTGTGTGTGTCTCTCTCTGCTCCTCCCCTACTCATGCTCTGTCTCTCAAAAATAAAATAAAAACATTAAAAAAATTTTAAAAAATTGGGTAGTGAGGAATCTCCCAACTCTGTTTTTCTTCATTGTTATGTTAGCTATTATGGGGCATTTGCTTTTACATATACATTTCATTTATTTATTTATTTATTTATTTTAATTTTTAAGTTTATTTTGAGAGCGAAAGAGCACTCATGAGAGGCGCAGAGAGAGGGAGGGAAGGAGGGAGAATCCCAGGCAGGCTCTGTACTGTTAGATGTGGGGTTCAGAGTCACAAATTGTGAGATCATGGGCTGAGCCAAAATCAGGAGTCAGATGCTTAACTGACTGAGCCATCCAGGTGCCCCTGCATAAACATTTTAGAATCAGTTTGTTTTTGTTGATATCTACCATTATAGATTCTGGTGATTTTGATTAGGGTTGCATTGAATCTACAGAAGAAGTTGAGAAGAAATGATGTCTTAATGTTCAGTCTTTCAATCCTTAAACATGGACTATCTCTCCATTTATTTATATCTACTTTGATTTCTTTTGTCAGTGTTTTGTAGTTTTCCAGTAAATCCAATACATATTATTTGATTTATACTTGAGTGGGTTTTTTTTATGCTATTGTAAAGGTTTTTTTTTTTTTCAAATTTCAGATTCCATTTATTACCGGTATGTTAGAAAGCAGTTAACTTTTGTATATTAATGTTCTTACAACTTTGCTATACTTGCTTGTTAGTACTAGGAGATTTTTAAAATTTGATTCTTTGGGATTTTATTTTTTAACGTAGAAGATCATGTCCTCTGTGTGTGCACACACATACACACAAAGACAGTTTAATTGCTTTCTTCCCATTCTGTATACCTTTTAATTCTTTTTCATGTCATATTGTACTACCTAGGACTTCATTACAGTGTTGAGTAAGAGTAGAGAGAGATATCCTTGCTTTTTCCCAATCTTAGCATGAAAGCTTCTAATTTCTTACCATTAATTATGATGTTAGATATAGTAGGGCGGGGGGGGGGGAGATAGTTGCAGATTTTTAAAAAATTGTTATTAAATTGAGAGTTTCCCTTTATTAGGTTTCCTGAGAATTTGTATGGAGTAGGTATTGGATCTTGTCAAATGTGTCTTCTGTGTTGATCACATGATTTTCTTATTTAGCTTGCTGGTATGGTGGATTACAGTGATTGTTGAATCTTGATACCTGGAATAAATTTCAATTGGTCATGGTTTATAATTCTTTTTCATATATTCTTGCATTCAGTTTGCTAACATTTTATAGAGGGCTTTTGCATCTGTGTTCATGAGAGATACTGTGTTTTCCTTCCTAGTAATGTCTTTTTCTGTGTTTGGATAATACTGTCATAGAATGAGTTAAAAAGTATTCCCTCATATGGGAATATGGAAAACTCTTATGTTTTCTTGAAAATTTTATTCTTGAGAATTACTTTCATTTCTTCCTTAAATGTTTGAGTGCCTATTTTCAGTTTATTTTGTGTGTGTGTGGGTTATATACCTAGGAGTAGAATTGTTGGGTCATATGGTAATTCTTTATTTACCTTTTTGAGAAACTCCAAAATGGTTTGTTTTTTTTTTTTTACAGTGGCTTCATGATTTTACATTCCCATCACCAATGTACAAGTGTTCTGTTTCCCTATACCCTTGCCAACAATTAAAACAATTTTTTTGATAGTTTGCTGAGTGCAAAGTGGTATCTCATTGTTTTTGCATTTCTTTAATGACCAATGAAATTGAATTATCTTTTCATGTGCTTGTTGGCCATTTGTATATCTTCTTTGGAAAAATGCCTGTTTATGTCCTTTGCATATTTTTAATTGGGCTTTTTGTTGTTGTTGTAGGAGTTCCTTATATACTTACAGTAAGCCCTTATCAGTTACAGGATTTGCAAATATTTTCTCCCATTTTATAGGTAATCTTTTTTACTTTGATGATAATACCCTTTGATGCACAGTTTGTAATTTTGATGAGGTTCAGTTTATATATTTTTTTTCCTCTATTTGTTCATGATTTGGGAACATTTCTAATTATCCATTGCCAAATCTGATATTTTCAAGAGTTTTGTAGATTTGCAATCTATAGCTAAATCTTTGATTCATGTTAATTTTTATATGCTGGAGGTAGGAGTAGAGCTTGCTTTTGATTAGCGTTTGCATGATATCTCTCTGTATGCCTTTACCTCTAATCTTAGTCTTTATATATAAGTGGGGTTTTGGTAGGAAACATATAGTTGAGTCTTCCTTTTTTTTTTTATATACTTATTTATTTTTGAGAGAGAGAGAGACACACACACAGTGTGAGAGGGCGAGGGGCAAAGAGAGAGGGAGACCCAGAATCCAAAGTAGGCTCCATGCTCTGAGCTGTCAGCACGGAGATGCTGGGCTTGAACTCAGAAACCGTGAGACCATGACCTGAGCCAAAGTTGGCCGCTTAACCATCCAACCAACCAACCAGCAAAACAACCAAAGTGCCCCAGTTGAGTCTTGCTTTTTATCTTTTCCCTTCACTCTTCTATGCTCTTTTTTAGTTGGTTTATTTAGACCATTCACATTTATTTTTTAAGTGGAGTCCAGTGCGGGCTTGAACTCACAACCCTGAAATCAAGACCTGAGCTGAGATCAAGAGTCAGATGCCTAACTTACTGAGCCACCCCGGTGCTCCTTGACCATTCACATTTAAAATGATGATTGATACAGCTGCATTAATATCCATAGTGTTGTAACTGATGTCTGTTATACTTTTGTTATTTTTTCCATCTTAAAAAAATTTTTCTTTGCTTCATGTGGTTTTGAGTATTTTTATATGATTGATTCATTTTATCTCATATTTTTACTTATCAATTACTCATCTTTAAAAAAAGATTTTAGTGGTTATCCCAGATTTTGAAATATTCATTTGCAATTAACTAGCTTAACTTATTTTTTTAAATGTTTGCTTATTTTTGAGAGAGAGACACTGAGTGTAAGCGGGGAGGGACAGAGAAAGGGAAACAGAATCCGAAGCAGCTCCAGGCTGTGAGCTGTCAGCACAAAACCCGATGTGGGGCTCGAACTCATAGACTGCGAGATCATGACCTGAGCTGAAGTCAGACGCTTAATTGACTGAGCCACCCAGGCATCCCTCATTAACTTAACTTGTAGTAACATTCTGTTTCACATGTAATGCAGGTACTTTCTAACAGTGTATTCCCAGTTCCTTTCTCCTGACCAAATTCATTTCACTTATCCATATGCTATCTTCATCAAATACACATTTGCTATTATTAAATAATTATCTTTTAAATCATTTAAGAATAACAAAAGTAAAACTTTTGCCTTCACTTATTTTTTCTCTAATACTCTTTCTTTATGTAGATGCAAGTTCTAACTATATAATTTTTTTCCTCCCTGAAGAACTTTGTTAAACATTTCTGGTAGGTCAGATCTGCTGTGATGAATTTCCTCAATTTTATTTATTTGAGAGTCTTTATTTCTCCTCTTTTGAAAGATAATTTTGTTGGACATAGAATTCTAGGTGAGTGACCTTTCCCTCCCCATCACTTTATAAATTTTTTTAATGTTTTATTTGTTTTTGAGACAGAGACAGAGCATGAGCGGGGGAGGGGCAGAGAGAGAGGGAGACACAGAATCAGATGCAGGCTCCAGGCTCTGACCTGTCCGCTCAGAGTTCAGTCCAATGCGGGGCTTGAACCCAGGAACATGAGATCATGACCTGAGCTGAAGTCGGAGGTTTAGCTGACTGAGCCACCCAGGTGCCCCTCCCCAACATTTTATTTTTTTTTCTTTTTTTTAATAGTTTATTGTCAAATTGGTTTCCATACAACACCCAGTGCTCTTCCCCATAAGTGCCCTCCTCCATCACCACCACCTCTTTTCCCCCCTCCCCCTTCCCCTTCAACCCTCAGTTCATTTTCAGTATTCAATAGTCTTTCAAGTTTTGTGTCCCTTTCTCTCCCCAACTCTCTTTCCCTCTTCCCCTCCCCATGGTCCTCCATTAAGTTTCTCCTGTTCTATGAGTGCAAACATATGGTATCTGTCCTTCTCTGCCTGACTTATTTTGCTTAGCATGACACCCTTGAGGTCCATCCACTTTCCTACAAATGGCCATATTTCATTCTTTCTCATTGCCATGTAGTACTCCATCGTGTATATATATCACATCTTGTTGATCCACTCATCAGGTGATGGACATTTAGGCTCTTTCCATGTTTTGGCTATTGTTGACAGTACTGCTGTCCCGACACTTTAAATGTATCCACTCTCTTTGTGCTTGCATAGTTTCTAACAAGAAGTCATTTATAATTCATATCCTTGTTCTCCTATAGGTAAAGTGCTTTTTTGCTCTATCTTCTTCCAAGATTTTCTCTTTGCTTTGGTGTCTACAGTTTGAATATGATATCACCAGTTGTCATTTTTTTGGATTGTTATTGTACTTTGTGTTCTTTTTACTTCCTGGATCTTTGGTTTGGTGTCTATCATTAATTTTGGAAGTTTTCAACAATCATTATTTTGGGTATTTTTTCTGTTCTGCTTCCTCTTTTATCTCCTTCAGGTATTCCAGTGATGTGTATGTTAACATCTTTTGAAACCATCCCACAGTTCTTAGTCATTTTTTTTTGTTTTGTTTTCATCTTTTTCTTTTTAAATTTCAATTTGCGAAGTTTCTATTCAGTGGCTCAAATTTGTTGACTTATTCCTTGGCTGTGTCCTGTCTACTGATAAACCTATCAAAGCTGTTTTTCATTCTGTTATGATGTTATGTTGTATATTTCCTTTTTATACTTAGTATTTTTGTTCCCTGTACTTGCTTATATTATCCATCTCTTCTTAGATAATATCTACTTTTTTTTTTACAAGAGCCAAAACATGTCAATCTGTTTTTAAATTTTTTTTTCTAATGTTTTATTTATTTTTGAGAGAGAGAGGGAGAGAGACAACGTGAGCAGGGGAGGGTCAGAGAAAGAGGGAGGTACAGAATCTGAGGCAGGCTCCAGGCTCTGAGCTAGCTGTCAGCAGAGAGCCCAATGCGGGGCTCCACCCCATGAACCACGAGATCATGACCTGAGCCGAAGCCGGACGCTTAACCAACTGAGCCACCCAGGCACCCCAAAACATATCAGTCTTATGTCACGCCCAGTCCTGGTTCTGATTCTTGCTTTGTCTCTTCAGACTGCTCTTTCTTGTCTTTTAGAATGCCATGTAATTTTATGTTGAAAATTGGGCATGATACATGAGGTATTAGGAACTGAAGTGAATTGGTCTTCAGTATGAGGTTTTATGTTAATTAGTCCAGGAGTTTGGCTTTGTTAATGTTACTGTAGCTATAGGTACCATAGGCTTAAAGTTATTCTAGTGTCCCTGTTTTTATCTCCTTAGTATCCTGGGCATCCAAAAAACCTTCTTTTTAGATAGATGGATAAAACCTACCTTCATCTCTTTTAGCTCTAATTCATTGTTATATTGGCACACTATTGGTGTGATGGTAAGATATGGGGGACTGGAGCATTCTATAATCTTATTAAGTCTGTGCTTTAGTGTCCTGCGTCCTGGACTATGACATTTGCAAGTATTTCTTAATTTTTTGCCCACTCCTCATGACAGAAGAAGACTAAAAAAAGAGCAGTCTGGTAAATGCCCTTCCCCAAAGTGGAACAAAGCTCTAGTAAGGTTTATTTTATAGAAAACAGTCTGTGCATATTTCAGGGTGGTTACTTTCCCCTCTCCCTCTGTCAGAAACACAGGGGGAATCTTTCTTGCCTTTTCACCATGAGAAGCTTCTGGGATTTCTGGAGGGAAAACCCATGAAATTGTGGTGTCCCCTAGGAGTTTCATTCTTATGATGCTCTGTACCCATCCTGCAGTAACTAGTCAAAATACCACTTAAATGTTCCGTCCAGTGTTCCAGGTGAGCATATCTCAACTGTGAGTCTCTGTATTCACCTCTGTCTCTCAACATTTGCCCTGTAGTTTGGTTAGTAGTATGCCTTGATTTTCCGATGAGTCCAAGAAAATTTTTTTTCTGTTCTGTTCTTTTTTTTTTTTTTCTTTTCTGGTCATATGACAAGAGTGATAACTTCTGAGCTCTTTATTTGTCAGAGCTGACTCTGAAACTTTACTTTTAAATGATATTTTTCACATGTATAGAATTTGGGATTGAGAGAATTTTTTCTTTCAGCATTTTAAAGATGCTCCATTGTCTTATGATTTGCGTAGTTTCTTTTGAGAAGTGTTATGTAATTCTTATTTTGGTCTTTTCTAATTAATGTGTAGCTTTTTCTCCATAGCTAATTTTAAGATTTTATATCTGATTTTCAGCATTTTTAATATAATGTGTTTAGGTGTGTGGTGTAGTGTTACATTCTGGTTTTTTGTTTGGTTTTGGTGTCTCCATGGCTTTGGATTCTCTAAGCTTCTTAGATCTGTGGTTTGATACTTTTTGTTATTTTTGGAAATTTTTCAGCCGTTCTCTCCTTAAATACTTTGTTTTCTGTCTTACCTCCTACTGGAATAACAATTATACATCTATTCAACCATTTGTTATGTCTCATAGTTCCTTAGTACTTTGTCTTATTTTATTCTGTTTTTTAATTTGGGTAACTTTTATTGACTTCAGGTTTGTTAATTCTTTCCTCAACTGTGTTTGATGAGCCAGTGAAGACATTCTTCATCTGTTTCAAAATTTTTCTACCATTTTAAATTGAGGCTCCCATTATGCCTGTGGCTCCTGAGGTTTTGTGCTCTCCACTAACCCATTCTTGGACTTTATCAATGTATTAAAAATTTTAACCAGGTTTTCCTTAATTGCTCCTAAGGTGCCTGCCAGCCCATGCTGTGTCACAGCTGATTTAGTTTTCAGTGTTCAGTCTCTTCCTTGGAAGTGTGTTTGTTTATATTTCATGTTACTTTGTTACCTTGTGACCTATTTTTGACAGGTTCAGGAAAAGTTACTTTGTAGTTCAAAATACTGTCTTACTGTCTTATTGAGAGACCTCCCAGCTTTCTAGATCTCAGCAGAGATGGAACTCTAAAATTCTCTTTGAAAAGTTACCCCATTAAATTAGACCTAATTCTTAAGTGCCTTTGTTTAAACTTTTATTTTCTCAACAAGTGTATGTTATATCCTTCTCTATTTTGTAGTCATTTGCACATTTTTCTTTCATGGTATTGTTTTCCTGTTGCTACCTTAATGCTATATATTGGTCCTTACAGTGGAATATATGACTTATGATATTGAAGCCTTTTTAAGTGATGAATATGTTTTTTTTTTTTTTCTCTCAGAAAACTTGTGACTTTATTTTGCTCAGGTTTGGAAATAAGTGTAGGTAATTCACTAGTTACTATTTTTCCCTGTAATGAAGACAGATTGACTTTAGTCTTCAGTTATCATTTGCCATATATTTTTTTAATTTTAGAAAATGCTGATTAAATGTCAGTTTTCAAACAAAATTTTGGATTATGTAATTATTTTGAAGTATTGGATGATTGTATAGCAGAGAAGGGAGTGTGGCATCTAAAACAATTAAAAAAGGGGTGCCTGACTGGCTCAGTCAATGGAGCATCTGATTCTTGATCTTGGGATTGTGAGTTTGAGCCCCACATTCGGTATAGAGGTTACTTAAAAATAAAATCTTAAAATAAAACAGTTTAAAAAAATAGATTCAGTGAATGTTCCTACTACTTTGAGATATAATTTAAAAGTATTCTGGGGTGCCTGCATGGCTCGGTCACTTGAGCATCCAACTATTGATTTCAGCTCACATCATGATCCCATGATCATGGGATTGGAGCTGTTGGGCTCTGTGCTGAGTGTGGAGCCTGCTTAAAGACTCTCTCTCTCTCTCTCTCCCTCCCCCTCTCCCCCTCCATGCCCCTCTCCCACTTGTGTACTTGCTGTCTCTAAAATAAAAAAATAAAAGATTTAAAAATATTTCTTGCAAACAAAGATGATTTAAAGCACTTATAAACTGGGTTTTAAAAAATTCATAAAATAGACTTACATTTAAAATTTTAAAGTGAAATATAGTTGACATAGAGTATTACATTAACTTCATGTATACAACATAAAGATTCAGCAGTCATACACATTATGAATATCCAAAATAAATGTACTACAGTATTACTAAGTTCTCTATGTCGAACTTTTCATCTCCTTGATTTATTTTATAACCAGAAGTATGTACCTCTTAATCCCCTTCACCTATTTTGCCCATCTCTCCACTTCTTTCCCGCTTGACAACCACCAGTACTCTGTATTTATGAGTCTGTTTCTATTTTTTTTGTTGTTGTTTGTCTTGTTTTTTAGATTCTGCATAGAAATAAAATCTTGTGAAATTTGTTTTTCTTCGGCTTATTTTATTTAGCAGAATACCCTCTAGGTCCATCCCATGTTGTCAAAAATGGCAAGATTCCATTCCTCTTTACAACTAACATTCCATTTGTGTACATGTGCCCCACCTTTATCCATTTATCTATAGATGGACACTTAGGATGCTTCCATATTTTCACTATTGTAAAGAGTGCTGCAGTAAACATGGGGTGTATATATCTTTCTGAATTAGGGTTTTAATTTTCTTTGTGTAAATATCCATAAATAGAATTACTGGATGGTATGGTGGTTCTATTTTTAATTTTTTGAGGAACCTCCATACTGTTTCCCAGAGGGGTTGCGCCAATTTACATTCCCACCAGAATGCATGAGGACTTCCTTTTCTCCACATTCTCACCAACATTTATTTTGTGTCTTTTTGATGTTAGCCATTCTGATTAGTGTGAGGTGGTAACTTACTGTGGTTTTTGATTTGCGTCCCTAATGATTAGTCATGTTGAACATTTTTTCGTGTGTCTGTTGGCTGTCTGTATATCTTCTTTGGAAAACTGTCTATTTAGGTCATCTACCCATTTGTAATCAGATTGATTTTTCTGTTCTTGAGTTATGGGAGTTTCTTATATATTTTTAACATTAATCCCTTATTGGATATATTGTTTATAAATATTTTCATCCTCCATTGGTTGCCTTTTGTCTTATGGATGGTTTCCTTCCTTGTGCTAAAGGTTTTTAGTTCAATATAGTTCTATTTGTTTATTTTTGCTTCTGTTTCCCTTGTCTGAGAAAAATATTGTGATAGTTGACGTCCGAGAGATTACTTTCTAAAATTTTCTTTTAGGAGTTTTATGGCTTCAGGTCTTACATTTAGGTCTTTAATCCATTTTGGGTTAATTTTTGTGTATGGTGTAAAGAAGCTTTAGTCTTTGGCATGTAGCTGTCTATTTTCCCCAACACCATTTATTTAAGAGACTGTCTTTTCTCCATTGTATATTCGTGTCTCCTTTGTCATAGATTAATTGATGATATATGCATGGGTTTATTTTTGGTCTCTCACTTTTGTTCTCCTGATCTACGTGTCGATTTTTCTACCAGTTCAATATTGTTTTGTTACTTTAGCTTTGTGGAATATCTTGAAATCTGGGATTATGATACCTCCAGCTTTCTTCTTTCTCAAGTTTGCTTTGGCTATTCAGGGTCTTCTGTGACTGCATACAGATTTTAGTATTAGTTGTTCTAGTTCTGTGAAAAATGCTGTTGGTATTTCTATAGGGATTGCACTGAATTGTAGATTGCTTTGGGTAGTATGGACATTTTACCAGTATTCTCCCAAATCAGAACCCAATATTTTTTCACAATTCTTTTTTCTTTTGTTTTTAAAAAATATTGCTTGAAATAGGTTATATTTGTACATAATAAAAAATTCAAAAGGCAGAAAATTGTTCAGTTTCCATCCTTGAAACAGCAGTCTAATTTCTTAAGGAGTCTCCCATTGCTATTCTGTAATGTATAAACATATAAATATTTCTATCCTTCCCTTTTTCCATCTCTCTCCTTTCTTCCCCTTCTCTCTTCTTTCCTTCTCTCCTTTCTCCTCTCCCTCTCTTTAACCTTCTTTCTCTCTTTAACATACATAATATCATACTGTAAATGTCCTTTAGTTTCCTATTTTCATTTCTATTTTGAGAATTAATTGCATGGATAGTCTTCATTGCATTGCTTTTTTTCTGTTTAGTTAGAACATAATGTCCATTTATGGAAATTCTTTAATATGTCTAACTAATAGAACTAGTGTTCTGTTGCTTTTCACTTAGGTATTTCTAGTCTTTTGCTACTTCAAGCAGTGTAACAATGCATTTTTACAAAAGTCAATTCACCATTGCCATCTATTGTATTAGATTTGAGTACTCACCCCTCAAGGACTATGAGCAGTTAAACACTTATATATATATAAAATGAGAAACTTTGAAACAACCAATTTTTAATTTTATTTTAAGCTTCTGGATTTATTTAAGCAATGGATGAGCTTCAGTTGAAAGATAAACTGTTAAATTGCTGTAGTAATAAGTTGATAGCTTCTTATCTTTTTGAATTAGAATTTTCTCTGGGGTGCTTGGGTGGCTCAGTCGGTTAAGCGTCCAAATTTGGCTCAGGTAATGATCTTGCAGTTCGTGGGATCGATCCCCGTGTCAGGCTCTGTGCTGACAGCTCAGAGCTGAGAGCCTACTTCTGATTCTGTCTCCTTCTCTCTCTCTCTGCTCCTCCTCTGCTCACAGCCTGTCTCTGTCTCTCTCTCAAAAATAAACATTTTAAAAAAAAGAATTTTCTCAATACTGGACATGTAAACAAAATATGGAAATAAATTGGATGCTAAGGTTGGTATAACGTTGTAACAACTAATTTAAAGTTCTGTCTTTCATCAAGATAGATAGGCTATTCTCATTTATTTACTTTATAGTAATACAAAATTTGAATGTGATCCTACATGATAAGTGTGCATACTTCTTCTTGTATTTGTGAAGTTAGATGTTAGATTTATTTGGAATATTCTACTCTAAATCCAAGTTTAAAAATCACTGCACTGGTTCATTGTGCCTCATTTTAAAGCTTAAATTTGAATTGTGAAACTTAACCTGCGTGTGGTTCCTGGAATTCTTGTAGCTGCTGTGGGCTGGCACTCTTCACGGGTGCATTGCTTCTACTTGATTGGCTATCCTCAGGTGTTAACAGTTGAAAGCAGAAATAATAGGAGCTAATCAATATTTTGACCCATGAGAATAAAAATCTAAAATTTATGTTTAGCTTTATAGTAAACTGGAATAACTTGCTGCCTTACAAAATTCATTGCTATAATATAATAGATGATAAATGTTTTTTCTGTTAACTTGAATTAAATAGCTTTACCCATCAGTGTTGCCAGTTCAGACAAACATTATTTAACCACATTTATTTTTGTACTCCATCCCCTTGGTCTGTAGAGAAGGACAAGGACACTGTTTTGCCTTGGTCTCCTACTGGCTTTTGTTTTCACTGAGTAAAATGCTGTAGCTTCTTTCTTCCCCTCCCTGCCCAGTCTACCATAGTGGATAGTCACATGGTTCCCTAGCAAACTTTTTGATTTCTGCTCAAAAGTCACCTTAGCAGTTGAGCTTTCTTCCATCACCCTGTAAACAATAGCAAACCTCCCTCCACCCCCACTGCTTTCATCTTATTTTCTTGCTTCATTATCTCCCTAGCACTCATTTTGTGACAGAGTGTTTACTTGTTTATTTGCTTACTGTCTTTTTTTCCTCATTAGAACGTAGGTTCATAAGGTGGTCTTTGTCTCCTGCGCTATCACTCGCACATTGAGCAGGTGCTCAGTAACCGTTTGAATGAATGTATGAGTCTTGGGTTTTCTCTCCAGCTGGTTCTGAAGTTCTGGTTCGATTATAGGAGTGTCTTCAAACTTCTTCCTATATCTCTTAAAATAGTTTTGACAACTTGTGTACTCTTTTGGACAGTTATAAATAAATATTTAATATTATGATTTTAAGTAGAGTTGCACAGGATTTAATTTTTGATATATGGTAAATATTACAAAATTGTTACATCATTCTTTTAAAGGCATTATGCCAATTTGATCCCCATCAATATTCATTTGAAACATACATGCACACATTCTTACTTATAGTCAGGATTTTCCATTATTCTCTTTTTCTTCTTGAAAAGAGAATTGCCATTTATTTCCATTCTACTTTCACCAGATGGATTTCTCCTACTGTAATACTTTTATGCTTGAAATAATTTAACAATCATCCTATTATACTTGGAACTTTTATGTACCAAAATATGTACATATCTTTTTTGATAAAAATGCTCAGCAATCTAGGAATAGAAGGGAGCTTTCTTAGCATGATAAATAAAGGGCATTTATGGAAAACTACAGCTAACTATATAGTAAATTTTGAAAGACTGAAGCTTTTTTTCTAAGATTAGGAACAAGACAAAGATACCTACTTTTGACATTGTACTAGAAGTTTTAGCTACAGTACTTAGACAAGAAAAAGAAAAGATACCCACATTGAAAAGGAAGAAGTAAAACTGTATTTGCAGATGGCATGATTCCATTCATAGAAAACTCCAAAGAATCCTCATGTATAAAATACATATTAAATGAATTCAGCAAATTTGCAGGTTTCAAAACAATTATAAAATAATTAGTTGTATTTTTTATACCTGCAATGAAAACTCTTAAAAGAAAATACAGAAAAAAATTTGTTTACAAAGGTATCTAAAAGAACAAAATACTGAGGAATAAATTTAACCAACGAAGCAAAATATTTGTACACTGAAAACTACAAAATATTGCTAGGAGAAATTTCAGAATCATGGATTGCAAGACTTAATGTTGTTAAGAGAGCAGTATGACACAAAGCAATCTGCAGATTCAATACAATGCCTATCAGAATTCCAAAAGGAAAAGTTGATCCTCAAATTCATATGTAATACAACAGGCCCTGAATAGCCAAAACAATACTGAAAAAGAAAAACAAATTTGGAGAATTCACAGTTCCTGATTTCAGAAGTTACTATGAAGCTATACTAACGTAAACAGTGTGGTGTTGGCATAAGGATAGACATAGACACATATATGTATGGCCAGTTGATTTTCTGCAGGGGGGCTAAGACCATTTAATGGTGGATAGTCTTTTTAACAAATTGTGCTGGGACAAATGGATATTCACATGTAGAGAAATGAAGCTGGACTCCTACATCATTCCATATACAGCAATTAACTTAAAGCTTTTAGAAAACCATAAAATTATTAGATAAAAACATAGGAATAAATCTTCATGACCTTATATCTGGCCAGTAGATTCTCAGCTATGACACGAGAAGCACAAGCACCAAAAGCAAAAATAGACATATTGAAAGTCATCAAAATTAAAAGCTTTTGTGCATCAAAGGACATTATCAAGAAAGTGAAAAGATAACCTGTAGGATGGGAGAATATATTTAAAATGACATAGCTGATAAGATTGTACTATCAGAGTGTAAAAGAACTCATACAACCAGCAACAAAAAGACAACTAAACTTAAAAAAATGAGTAGAAGACATGAATAGTCATTTCTCCACGGAAGATACTCCAATGGCCAACAAGCACATGAAAAGATATTTAGCTTCATTGGTCATTAAAGAAATGCAAATCAAAACCACAATGATACTGCTTCTTCAGGTCCAACAGATTGGCTTTAGTTAAAAAAAAAAAAAATTGGAGGATAACAAGTATTGGTAAGGATGCAGAGAAATAAAAATCCTCAAACATTGCTGGAGGGAATATAAAGTGGTGAAGCTTCTTTCTAAAATAGTTTGGGAGTTCCTCAAAAAGATAAACATAGAATCATCATATGATTGAGCAATTCTACTCCAAAGAGCTGAAAATAGGAATTCAAATAAATACTTGTATACGAATGATCATAGCAGGACTATTCACAGTAACTAAAAGATGGAAACAACCCAAATATCCATCAATGAATGGAAGTACGAATGAACAAATTGTGATGTATACATTTGATGAATATTATTCAGCCATGAAAAGTAGTGAGTTATTTTTTTAAATAGTTTATTGTCAAATTGGTTTCCATATAACACCCAGTGCTCTTCCCCACAAGTGCCCTCATCCATTACCACCACCTCTTTTCCCCTTCAACCCTCGGTTCGTTTTCAGTCTTCAATAGTCTCTCAGGTTTTGTGTCCCTCTCCCTCCCCAACTCTCTTTCCCCCTTCCTCTCCCCCTGGCCCTCCATTAGGTTTCTCCTGTTCTCCTGATAGGCCTATGAGTGCAAACATATGGTATCTGTCCTTCTCCGCCTGACTTATTTCGCTTAGCATGACACCCTCGAGGTCCATCCACCTTGCTACAAATGGCCATATTTCATTCTTTCTCATTGCCATGTAATATTCCATTGTATATATATATACCACATCTTCTTGAACCATTCATCAGGTGATGGACATTTAGGCTCTTTCCATGTTTTGGCTATTGTTGACAGTGCTGCTTTGAACATTGGGGTACATGTGCCCCTATGCAACAGCACTTTTGTATCCCTTGGGTAAATTCCCAGCAGTGCTGTTGCTGGGTCATAGGGGAGTTCTACTGATAGTTTTTTGAGGAACCTCCACACTGTTTTCCAGAGCGGATACACCAGTTTACATTCCCACCAACAGTGTAGGAGGGTGCCCGTCTCTCCACATCCGCGCCAGCGTCTGTAGTCTCTTGATTTGTTCATTTTAGCCACTCTGACTGGTGTGAGGTGGTATCTCAGTGTGGTTTTGATTTGTGTTTCCCTGATGATGAGTGATGTTGAGCATCGTTTCATGTGCCTGTAGGCCATCTGGATGTCCTCTTTGGAGAAGTGTCTATTTTTGTCTTCTGCCCATTTCTTCACTGGGTTATTTGTTTTTCGGGTGTAGAGTTTGGTGAGTTCCTTGTAGATTTTGGATACTAGCCCTTTATCTGATATGTCATTTGCAATTATCTTTTCCCATTCTGTTGGTTGCCTATTAGTTTTCTTGATTGTTTCCTTTGCAGTGCAGAAGCTTTTTATCTTGATGAGGTCCGAATAGTTCATTTTTTGCTTTCATTTCCCTTGCCTTTGGGGTTGTGTCGAGTAGGAAATTGCTGCGGTTGTGGTCAAGGAGGTTGTTTCCTACTTTCTCCTCGAGGGTTTTGATGGTTTCCTGTCTCACATTCAGGTCCTTCAGCCATTTTGAGTTTATTTTTGTGTATGGTGTAAGAAAGTGGTCTAGTTTCATTCTTCTGCATATTGCTGTCCAGTTCTCCCAGCACCACCTGCTAGAGAGACAGTCTTTTTTCCATTGAATACTCTTTCTTGCTTTATCAAAAGTTAACTGACTCTGCATTTGTGGGCCCAGTTCTGGGTTCTCTATTCTATTCCATTGGTCTGTGTGTCTGTTTTTGTGCCAATACCATACTGTCTTGATGATGACAGCTTTGTAGTAGAGGGTAAAGTCTGGGATGGTGATGCCTCCCATTTTGGTTTTCTTCTTCAATATTACTTTGGCTATTCGGGGTCTTTTGTGGTTCCATATGAATTTGAGGATAGCTCGTTCTAGCTTTGAGAAGAACGCTGGTGCAATTTTGATGGGGATTGCATTGAATGTGTAGATTGCTTTGGGTAGTAAGGACATTTTCACAATGTTGATTCTTCCGATCCATGAGCATGGAATGTTTTTCCATTTCTTGGTGTCTTCTTCAATGTCTTTCATAAGTTTTCTGTAGTTTTCATCATATAAGTCTTTTACATTCTTGGTTAGGTTTACTCCTAGGTATTTTATGGTTTTTTTGTGCAATTGTGAATGGGATCAGTTTCTTGATTTCTCTTTCTGTTGCTTCATTATTGGTGTATAGGAATGCAATCAATTTCTGTACATTGATTTTGTACCCTACAACTTTACTGAATTCATGGATCAGTTCTAGAAGGCTTCTGGTTGAGTTGATCGGGTTTTCCATGTAGAGAATCATGTCATCTGCAAAAAGTGAAAGTTTGACTTCTTTGCCAATTCTGATGCCTTTTATTTCCTTTTGATGATTGATGATGCTAGGACTTCCAGCACTATGTTAAACAACAATGGTGAGAGTGGACACCCCTGTCATGTTCCTGATCTCAGGGGAAAAGCTCTGTTTTTCCCCATTGAGGATGACATTAGCTGTGGGCTTTTCATAAACTGCTTTTATAATGTTAGGTAAGTTCCATCTATTTTGACTTTCTCAAGGGTTTTTATTAAGAAAGGGTGCTGTATTTTGTCAAATGCTTTTTCTGCATCTATTGACAGGATCATATGGTTTTTATTTCTTCTTTTGTTAATGTGATGTATCACATTGTTGGATTTGCAAATATTGTATATGCTATTGAATTCGCTTTGCCAGTATCTTGTTGAGTATTTTTGCATCTGTATTCATTAAGGATATTGGTCTACAGTTATTTTTTTTTGCTGGGTCTCTGTCTGGTTTGAGTATCGAGGTGATGCAGGCTTCATTGAATGAGTTTGGAAGTTTTCCTTCTATTTCTGTTTTTTGGAATAGTTTGAGAAGAATGGGTATTAGCTCTGCTTTAAATGTCTGGTAGAATTCCCCTGGAAATCCATCTGGCCCTGGGGTCTTATTCATTGGGAGATTTTTGATAATAGCTTCGATTTCTTCACTGGTTATCGATCTATTCATGCTTTTTATCTTTTCCTGTTTGAATTTTGGTAGTGCGTGTGCATTTAGGAATTTGTCCATTTCTTCTAGGTTGTCCAGTTTGTTGGCATATAATTTTTCATAGTCATCTCTGATGATTGCCTGTATTTCTAAGGGATTGGTTGTAATAGATCTATTTTCATTCATTATTTTGTCTATCTGGGTGCTCTTTTCTTTCTAAGGAGCCTGGCTAGAGGTTTATCAATTTTATTTTTCAAAGAACCAACTGTTGGTTTCATTGATCTGTTCAACTTTTTTTGGATTCTATATTGTTTATTTTTGCCCTGATCTTTATTATTTCTCTTCTTTTGCTGGGTTTGGGGTGCTCTTGCTGCTCCCCTTCTAGTTCCATTAGCTGCTCTGTTAGATTTTGAATTTGCGCTTTTTCTAGTTTGTTGAAATAGGCCTGGATTGCAATATACCTTCCTCTTAGGACTGCCTTTGCTGCATCCCAGAGAGTTTGGATTGTTGTATTTTCGTTTTCATATATTTTTAATTTTCTAATTGCCTGATTAGCCCAATCAGTTTTTAGTAGGGTGGTTTTTAACCTCCACATTTTTGGAGGTCTTCCAGACTTTTTCCTGTGGTTAATTTCAAGTTTCATAGCATTGTGATCTGAAAGTGTGCATGGTATGATCTCAATGTGTTTATATTTATGGAGGGCTGCTTTATGCCCCAGTATGTGATCTATCTTGGAGAATGTGCCATGTGCACTTGAAAAGGTGAATTTCCTAACTTCAGGATGCAGAGTTCTAAATATATCTATCAATTCCATCTGTTCCAATGTGTCGTTCAGTTCCATTGCTTCTTTAGTGATTTTCTGTCTGGTTGATCTATCCATTGCTGTCAGTAGAGTATTAAAGTCCCCTGCAATTAGCACATTCTTATCAATAAGATTGTTTTTGTCTGTGAATAATTGTTTTATGTATTTGGGCGCTCCCGAACTTGGCGCATAGGTGTTTATAATTGTTAGCTCTTCCTGATGGAGAGACCCTGTAATTATTATATAATATCCTTCTTCATCTCTTGTTACTGCCTTTAAAGTCCAGTTTGTCTGATATAAGTATGGCTACTCTGGCTTTCTTTTGTCTTCCAGTCGCAAGATAGATATTTCTTCATCCCTTTACTTTCAACCTGAAGGTATCTTCAGGTCTAACATGAGTCTCTTGTAGACAGCAAATAGATGGATTTTGTTTTTTTATCCATTCTGCTACCCTGTGTCGTTTGGGTGGAGCATTCAGTCAATGTACATTCAGTGTTATTATTGGAAAATGTGGGTTTAGATTCATTGTGTTGTCCGTAGAATTCATGTTTATAGTGGTGTCTCTGACACCTTGTATTCTTTGCGATCTTTCCCTCATAGAGCCCCTCTTAGGATTTCCTGTAGGGCTGGTTTGGTGGTCATGAATTCTCTCAATTTTTGTTTATTTGGGAACACCTTTATCTCTCCTTCTATTTTGAATGACAGGCTTGCTGGATAAAGGATTCTTGGCTGCATGTTTTTTCTGTTCATCACATTGAAGATTTCCTGCCATTCCTTCCTGGCCTGCCAAGTTTCAGTAGATAGGTCTGTAACCACTCTGATAGGTTTCCCTTTGTATGTTAGGGCCCTTTTATCCCTAGCTGCTTTCAGAATTCTCTCTTTATCTTTATTTTTTGCCAGTTTCACTATAATATGTCATGCCGAAGGTTGATTCAAGTTATGTCTTAAGGGTTTTGGTTGTGCCTCTTGAATTTGAATGTCTATTTCTTTCCCCAGATTTGTGAAATTCTCAGTTATAATTTGGTCTAGTATCCCTTCAGGACCTCTCTCTCTCTTTTTCTTCAGGAATTCCTATGATATGGATATTGTTTCATTTGATTGTATCAGTCAGGTCTCGAATTCTCCTTTCCTCCTCCTGGATCAATTTCTCTCCCTCTCTCTCTCTCTCTCGTTTTGGCTTCCTCTTTTGCTATAACTGTGCCCTCTAATTCACCTATTCTTCTCTCTGCCTCTTCATTCCTTGAGGTGGCTGCCTCCATTTTATTATTCACCTCATTTATAGCCTTTTTTTAACCCGTCACATGTATTTGAAAGTCCCTAGTCATTGTATCAGTAGCTTCTCTGACGCTTTTTTCAAGCCCAGCGATTTTATGACAGTTGTTTTAAATTCTTGTTCAGTTATGTTGTTTAGATCTGTTTTGAGCAGTTCTGTGGCTGTGACTTCTTACTGGAGTTTCTTCAGAAGGAGTTCTTTCGTTTTGTCATTTTGTCTAGTTTTCTGTCTCTTGTCAGTTTTAAAAAGCTCGTTGTGCACTGTGCACCTGTTAGTATTGCTCTGTTAAAGGAGGCTTATTGACTGTCCAGGGCCTGTCGTTTCAGGAAGTGTTCTTTTAATGGTGTCTCTCAGTTTCTCTTATTGTGCCTTTGATTATTTTATTTCCCTACTCAGCAATATTTGGGACTCTCCATCATGTGTACTTTGGCTTGTTTCTTGGGGTAACCCTGAAAAGGAAAACAGACAAACACACAGGGAACAGAAGCACGCAAATGCATAGACAAATGAAACAAACAAATTAAGAGGGAGAAAGGAAGAAAAGAAAAGGGAGGAGAAAGAGAAGAAAAGAAGAGAAAAAAAATAAAGGGGGGACAGAGATAACAAAGGACAATCGACAGTCTAAAAGTGTATAACCAGTCGAGGGGAGAGATAAGGATAAGATAAGGGAGAATATATCTGGATGGCTAGAGAAAAAAAAAAAAGAGGGAGAAGAAAAAGGAAAATAAAGAGCAAAAATTAAAAAAAAAATTTTAAGTAAAAAAGTAATAAAAAATAAGTACAAAAAAAAGCAGCTCCCCCTCTTGGATAGGCGTGGTTTGGGGTACATAGGTCTCAGGGGCTGCTCTGGGAGGCCCTGCCTTGGTGGTTGCGGAGAGATGAATCATGGCACCCCAAGCTCAGTTGAAACTAAGTGCTGCAGGCCACTCTTATGAGTCTGATCTCCTTGTGCCACAGCTGAGCCAAGCTGTATTTTACAGGCCCGCTTCGCTTCAAAATCCTAGTCCATGCACTTTTATGCTGCCACAGATGAGATGTACTCGCTCTCGCAGCTGGCTTCTTAGCCAGGATCTCATAGAGGGAGGGAGCAGTTTCTCTTGGCACAGCTGGGATTTGAGCTGCTGCTGCTGCCGGAGGCAAGGTGCGCGCCCTCACAGACACCGCCAACTCCCAGCCAGGATTGTGTAGGGGAAGGGAGCAGTTTCTTCTGGCGCTGGCTGGGATTCGCACTGCTGCTCTCTGAGGTGCGGGGCGCTGCCGGAAATGAGTTGCACGCTCCTGCCAACCAAATGTGCAGCACGCCCCTCCCTTCACCGCGCCCCCCCCCCCCGAGTCACTGCTGCCAACTGCCTGCCGGATTCGCATAGGGGTGGGGGCTATTTTTTCCATGTTGGCGTCTGGGATTTGGGATTCGCACAGCCAATGCCAGAGGCGAGATGCGCTGTGGAAATGTGCGCTCCCACAGCTAAAGCCAAAGTGTGCGCCCCTGTGGCTGCTGCCGCTGCCATGGCAGCTGCTGACTCCCTGCTGGGATCACGCAGGGGTGGGGGCTGTTTTTTCCCTTGTGCCACCTGGGTTTGGGATTTGCATTGCCCAGTGGTTATATATGGAGTGAGAGTTTTTCTCTCAGTGCAGTGTTAAAGGTTCTTTATCTCTTCTCTAGAGACAGTACTATTAGCGTGTTCAGTTTCTCTTTCTCTTCCCTTTGTCTCTCAGGGTCTCCACGCACTTTCCCTGGGTTGGGCTGGGGCTCCCACCTCCCCTGCCCTTCTCAGGCTGGCCCATTTTCCAATCTCCCCAGTTCACACTCACTCAGGCATCTCTGAGGTTGTCTTCTTTCTGGAGTCTGTATTTTCTCCTTCCACTTTTGCAGATGAGAGTAATTTCCTTCTCAGTTCGATAGATGGGGCAGGTGAAGTTTACAGAGCTCCCTTCCTCTCTGCCATCTTGGCTTCTCCCCCAGTAGTGAAGTATTGATACATGCTACAACATGGATGAACCCACAAAACACTGTACTAAATGAAAAAAGCCAGACACAGAGGACCACAGATTGTATGATCCCTTTTATATGAAATAGTAAAAATAAGCAGATCAAAAGAGAGCAAGTTAGTGGTTGCCAGGGAACAGAGAAGGACATAGGGAGAGATCATTTAAAGAGAATAGTGTGTTCTTCTGACATGTTAAAAAAAAAAAAGTGTTGAGATTGGAGAGAGTTGGTGGTTGCAAAACATTGTGAAGGCATTAAATGTCACTGAATTGTGAATTTTGAAATGGCTAATTATAATGTGAATTTTACCTAAAAACTATCTAAACCTAATGTTAAAATTTAAAAGAAAATTTATATCCATATGGTTTTTAAGTCCTTTACTATTTCTTCTGGTTAGAGTTACTACAGTTGTTGCAAAATAAGTTTTGTACAGATTTTGTTAATGATTTTAATGAAATCATTAAAAAGTGAAATTTATTGGAAATACATCTTAATTGCATAGGTTTTTTTAATGCCATTTAGTTCATGTGCCCATGGACGAATACAATGTTCAGTGTCATTTCTATTCCTGTTTTACTTATTATTTTTTTTAATTTAAAATTCCACAGCCATTGTTTATTATTAAGGTGAGCCCTGATGCTTACCATGGGCTTAATGGGTGGATTTCTGGTAGTGATCACAGGCAAAATTTTTGGATTGGCAGTGGTGGGGGTCAGCTACCAGCAAGGGCTAGTCACCCCAGATGAGGCTGTCTTTTCATCTTCTTGGAAGCCTACTCACCAACTTTGGTAATAGGCCATGATGGCTAGGAGGTGGACTGAATGTGTAATCTGTGCCATGTGGCCAGCACCGTTTGTACAGACACAGAAGGGCATGCCAGTGAACTGCTCCTTCCCAGAAGCAGGGCAGGTTTCAGTAGCTTGCGTTGCAGCATGCCTAGTTGGACCATCTCCAGGAATCGCCCATTCACCTAATGAGGCTGGCGCCCCAGTTGCAATGTGCTACACCTGTGACCATCATCCTTCCCCCCAAAACATGTGCCAACTGCCGAGAGCCTGTGGATGGCATTGGCTATGGGTGTGGACCAAAGCCGCCTCACAAGGTGCCACAACTGGAAGAAAGCCCTACTTTATGTTTTATTAGACTCTAATGCTCAGAAACATTGTTAATATAAACATATGGTAATGGAAGTTTTATTATTTCGTTGTTCCCGTTCTTTGAAATTCTCTATTATATACCAAAGAGCATAAAGTGATTTAATGTAGATTTAGATTTAATGGTTCATCAGCCAACAACTCAGATTTTCCTTCAATTTTTTTGAAACTGCAGAATTAGAAAACACTTCAGCTGCTTCAGTTGCATAAGAATTTGATAGTCACTAGAGTAGTTAAGTGCTTCCTCAACACTTACACTAGTATTTCCAGTTGGCCCTATGTTTAGTGCCTTAGAGATTTCTGCCTCTGAGGGAAATGTATCATGGTAATAAGAGACATAGGTCAGAGGAATTTCTGTCTTTTGTAAAATGAAAAAAACATTGTTAAAAAGGGGAAGGAAAAAGTGAACCCTTGTGACACAGGCAGGGCAGGTTTTGAAATAGTTATGTTTAGATGTTGAAAATCTTCTGATTCCCTTAAAACCTATCTATTTATGCCTGTGCACCTCTTTAAACCTGTTGATGTACCTGCAGGGTATGGAACTGTCTCAGAGGTCTTGTATAAAGTGCTTCTTACTGCCTGCCTTCTGATAAGAGTCTTTAAATAGCCTGAGACTTCTGTGTACTCTGAATAAAAACATGGGAAAAAAACAGAATTTGGCCCTAAAGCTTTTGTTTGGAAATAGATTTATGATTTTGTGTCTGGATTGTTTCTGGAATAAATATAGAATGAACACAAAATTCTTTAAAATTTGGTGAATTAGGAGTTTGGATTTTCTTATAATTCCTTTTCTAAAATTTTTCCCAGGTCAATGAATGGTCATTGAAGATAAGAAAGGAAATGAGAGTTGTTGACCGGCAAATACGAGGTAAATTATAATTTTATGTCTCCTATTCCTTACCCTCTTGGTGTATTTTATATTCATAAAAACAATTACCTATTATACAACATAGTTTGTTCTTATATTAATTGTTTATAGCTGTCCTAATCATTTTGCTTTTTAATCATTATAAGAAAAGTATATATGTTTTGTAAGAGCTAAGTCTTTCCTCTGGCCCTCAATTCAGCTATTCAAGGGGGAGAGGCCATGTTCATTACCTCTCACTTCCTAGAGACTAGGTTAGTGTTGGAAAGAAAGCAGGTGCTCCTATACTGTGCTAGGTAGAATGATGACCTTCCAAAAATGTCCACTCAAATCTCAAGAATCTGTAAATATGTCACTTATGTGGCAAAAGGGACTTTGCAGATGTGATCAAATTAGAGATCGTCAGGTGGTGAAATTATTCTGGGTGTCTGGGTGGGTCCAGTGTAATCACAAGGGTCTTTACAAGAAGGAAATAATATGTTGAGAAAAAGTGAGAAGAAAGGAGATGTGGCCACAGAACCAGATGTTAGGGTAATGTCCTTTGAAGATGGAGAAGGAGGTCATGAGCCTAGGAATGCCGTTGTCCTCTAAAAGCTAGAGAAAGCAAGGAAATGGATTCTTCCCTGAAGCTTTCAGAAGAACACAGTCCTTCCAACACCTTAATTTTAGACTTTTGGCCACAGAATTGTAAAAGAAACAATTATGTTTTAAGCTGTTGTCAAAAGGAAGTAAAGAAACCTCTTGCCTATGAATAAATGGTCTTATGAAATTCATGTTAAATAAGTTGTGGGTAAGGAATGCTATGCAATTCCATTTTCATCACTCTTTTATCTTAGCATAGCTGTAAAGTGAGGAAAATACATTAAAATTTTTTTTAAATGTTTATTTTTGAGGGAGGGAGAAGGGGCAGAGAGAGTGAGAGACAGTATCCAAAGTGGGCTCCATGCTGACAGCAGGAAGCCTGATGGGTGCCTCAAACTTATAAACTGTGAGATTATGACCTGAGCCAAAATCAAGAGTCCGATGCTCAATTGACTGAACAACCCAGGCTCAGGCACCTCAGGGAAAATATATTTCTTTCTTATTTTGAAAGAGAGAGAGAACCAGTGGGGAAGGGTCAGAGAGAGACAGGAACAGAGAATCTGAAGTGGGCTCTGTGCTGACAGCAGAGATCCTGATGTGGGGCTCGAGCTCCTGAACCATATGATCCTGACCTAAGCCCAAGTCAGACAATTAACCTACTGAGTCACCCAGGGGCCTCACAAGGAAAATATATTTCTAAACGTTATTGTAAAGTACAACTTAAAATTAAGGTGATTTGCAAAGAAGTAGTAATGTTTAAAACTTTTATGATTTTTAACATTTCATGATTGGAGAAAATACCAGAAGGGTATCAGTATCACTCCCTCAAGAAAGAAATTGGAACAGGCAATTCTGTTCCCAGCCATGATGGAGTAATGATTTTGGACTTGCACTTCCATCATAAATAATAAAAGAACTGGACAAATTCTGTGAAGCTCAGTTTTCTTTTTTTTTTTTTCTATTTTTTTTTCTTTCTTTTTTTTTTTATAATAGTTTATTGTCAAATTAGTTTCCATATAACACCACGTGCTTCTCCCCACAAGTGCCCCCCACCATGACCATCCCCCCTCCCTCCCCCCCCCTCCCCCCTCAGTCCATGGTTCGTCTCCAGTATTCAATAGTCTCCCTTGATCCGTGTCCCTCACTCATCCCCGCTCTCTTTCCCCCTTCCTCTCCCCATGGTCCCCTGCCAGGCCTGTCCTGTTAGACCTATGAATGCAAACATATGGTATCTATCCTTCTCTGCCTGACTTAT
>PISW01011483.1:0-40146 GCA_004023785.1 Mungos mungo
TACAGTGCTACTGGCTCCAGGCCAGATAAATAACTGCCTCCCCCTGACAGAAACTGATATTGACTCACGAGTATGTACGATACAGGGAGAAATAGGCAGAGCCTTAACCGCAATACATGTCCAAATACACATTAAGGATCCCACTTCTCTTCCATGCCAGAAGCAGTAGCCTCCAAAACCAGAGGCTAAAACAGAGCTAGTAAAAATTAAAGAAATGGGACTTTTAAAGGAATGTCACAGCTTCTGTAATGCTCCAATATTGGGGGTACAGAACTCTAAAGAGGAATGGAAGCTAGTGCAAGATCTACACATCAGTAGTGAAGCAGTGGTCCCCATCCACCCTGTGTCTCCAAACCCCTACCTTGCTGGCCCAGATTCCACCAGATACGAAATGGTTTACAGTCTTAGATTTAAAAGACGCTTTCTTCTGTTTTCCAGTACACCCAGATTCCCAATTCTTGTTTACCTTCCGGGATTCTGTCCATCCGGTTTCACAAATAACTCGGACAGTGTTGCCTCAGGGCTTTCGAGATAGTCCACATCTATCTGGACAGGCTTTAACACACGTGATCTTTTGGAATTCTCAGCTGATAATTGCACTTTGCTGCAACATATGGATGATCTCTTGCTGTGTGTCCCTTCTGAACCAAGTTTACAGGCTGGTACCTAGGCCCTTTTCTAGCAGAAAGAGGATATAAAGTCTCCCAACAAAAGGCCCAATCATCTGAGACGTCTGTAAAATATCTAGGATTAATCATTCTGGAAGGCACAAGAAGCCTAGGTGAAGACAGAATTCAGCCTGTTGTCTCGTACCCGGTCCCGGAGAAACTTCTTAGATAACTGAGAGGGGCTTTAGGTACTACCAGCTATTGCCACTTATGGATCTCAGGATATGGAGAGGTAGCTCGCCCCCTTTACCAACCAATCAAGGACACACAGGCCACAAACACTCACTTACTGCTATGGGACACTGAGTCAAAACAAGCTTTTAGAACACTGAAGCTCACTTTGTTGGGTGCCCCAGCCTTGAGACTTCCCATTGGAAGTGCTTGTAATTTAAATGTTACAGAGATAAAGAGGGTAGCCTTCGGGGTTTTGACTCAGAAGGAGGCCCACTACAGCCACCGGTAGCTGGTGGTGGGCCTGCATGGCTCAGAGCCTTTTGCAGCTGTTGCCCTCATAGCTATTGCTGCAAAACTAGCCCTTGGGCAAGACCTTACAGTCTAAGCCCCGCATAATATCCAGGGGCTCCTAACAGTGGACGGCAGCCATTGGCTCACAGATAGCTGCCTTCTGCAGCCTCAGGCACTTCTGCGTGTAAAGGCCTGCTCCTTTCTGAACCCAGCACCCTTCCTGCCAGAGGAAAGTAAGGAGCTAATACAACAAATCATAGCCCAAACGTATGCTGCCCAAGAGGATTTAAGGGAAAATCCTATGGGAAACCCAGAATGGACCCTCTACACAGATGGGAGTTCTTTCATTGGGCGGGACTCCTGAAAACCTGGGTATGAAGGAATGACTCTTCATAAAACTCTAGAAAGTGGCGCCCTGCATCAGGAGCTAGTGCTCAGCTAGCCGAATCAGTTGCCCTTACTGGAGCCCTAGAATTAAGCAAAGATGATAGAGTTAACATTTATATCGGCTCTAAGCACACTTTCCTGGTCTTACATGCTCATGGTACCATATGGAAGGACAGACGTGTTTTAACAGCTTCAGGGGCTCCTATCAAGTATTACCAGGAAGTTACCCAACTTTTACAGGCTGTTCACCAGCCCTTAGAGGTAGCAGTAACACACGGTAAAGGACACCAGAAAGGATTGGATGAGATAGCAGAGGGAGACAAGTGGGCTGATGCCACAACAAAATTGGCAGCCAGATCTCAAGTTATCCCTACCTCGCCTCCCTTATCTGGGATGCCTGTATAAGCAAGAAAGTCTCCACTAGAAAAACAACGGGCGTGACAAGGGGGTTACACTCCCCAGCGGATGGGGTAGTCAGTTATAGGCGGATGACGGCTGACTTCGTTTACCGGGCACTAGCCAGTGGAAGGTTTTTAAAACGACATCATACCTTCCATCTACATTTAATGGCTCAAAAACCTTTTTATAGGAAGGAATTTAGATAAGACTACTAAATATATTATAAAAACCTGCAATATCTGTCGAAGAAATTACCCACTCTCTCACCTGCGGGTTCTGATAGGGTTACAAAGAACTGGGAATTACCCCCAGGATGATTGGCAGATAGAATTCACACACATGCCAAAAAGTACAAGGACATAAATATCTTTTGGTATGTAGATACCTTCACACTTTGGGTCAAAGCCTTTCCTTGCAGGAATGAAAAAGCCCTTAGGGATGGTTAAGGCACTAAGGAGATTATTCCTCTGTTTTGGACTCCCTACATCCCTTCAAAGTGATAATGGTTCCTCCTTTAAGTCCTAAGTAATGAAGGGGCATTGGTTATCATTTGCACTGTGCCTGGAGGCCATAATCCTCAGGGGAGGTGGAAAAGACCAATGAAAACATTGAGACATCTTAGAAAGCTGGCCTAAAAAACAAGTCAGAACTGGACATCCCTACCTCCTATTGCCTTGTTGCAGATTAGAAATATCCCCATGAAAAAGGGCATAAGCTTTTTTGAAGTTCTTTATGGAAGACCCTTTCTTGTTAATGACTTGCTGGTAGATAAAGAGGTATTTGATTTGGTAAACTATGTAATTCCTTTGGCTAAATTCCATCGACTCTGTAGCCTCTCAACTCTGGAATGACCAGCTTCCCTGTATAACCCAGGAGATAAGATACTCATGAAAACCCTTCCTTCTTTGTTCTCTTCTTTAGAACCAGTGTGGAAGGGTCCACAGACGGTCATCTTGGTAAATCTTACCGCTGCCAAAGTCCTGGAATTTGACTCCTTGATTCATCGTTCCTGAGTTCAGCCGTGGTTTCCATCAGAACAGGACAACACAGAGCCTGAGTGGAGTTGTGAAACAGGAGATGGTCTTAAATTGATCTTCAAGAAAAGGACACCACAGAATGAAGATAAGTAACACAATACACTGGAAAGTAATAATAATATGCCTGTGGGCTTCAGAGACACTTGCTGTATGTATTCCACCAACCCCACCACTATTAGGGTTGAGTGATAAGACTCCTTTGGTTGAAGCAGCTAACCTAACATTTGCAGAGGGAGACCGTGTTTTAAAATATGACCTGGAATATGGTAATTTTACAATTTGGCATTGGGATAATAGCCATATCCTTAATCTACCTAAGGGCAAACCTTTTACAGGTTACTTATTTGTAAAATTAGGACAAAGTCATAAATATTGGGTTGAAATTTTACCCAGTAATGAAACCGGAAGGGAATTACATAACTCGACTAAAAAGATACATTGTATTGCCATAGATATAGATGATGAAAAAATTAAAAAGGTCCCAGGTTATGAAGACAGAGATGTTGCAACTGGATGTGTGATATGCCGTAGTACCGCTTGTCCTGATAGCCCCTTGCCCTGCCAATGTGGCTGGAAGGCTAATCACGCGTTATTCTTAAAGGTCCAATGGTGGACCCAAGCGCCTATGGGAAACATCATGGTTAGACCTGGAAGGCTTTGGGAACCTCTGTGGAAAACCCAAACTACTGCCTACTTGGGAGTCTCCTGGATTTTGTTGACTCTGGCTTGGGACACCCAGAGGTTTTCGGTTAATACTTACTATCCCAATTGTTCCCATTCTGTAGATTTACAATGGAAACGACGCTTATGGTGGAATCAACAATACCAGCCCAAAAATAACAACATAATGAAAAGACACCTTATAGGAGGAATAGGAACAAAATTAGGCATATTGGGGCAGGCAGAATTTGCTGCTGCTGAGGAGCAACACAATTTGGAAAAGGATTCCTTATCCAGAATAGACCATATTAAAGGAACTTTGTTTAAAGAAGAAGGCAAAGGATGGGAAATTCTTTTAAAAGAAAATGAGACTTTAGTAAGGTGGATAAATAAGACAAGAGAAACCATACAAAGACATTTCCGAACTCAAACCTGGGAAAGGGCGTGTATTCTAACCCAGGAAGAATTGCTCACCATGTTAATACAGATGAAATCTGAAATGGCCATGGGACAGTGGCCTACTCTAATGAATGCTGAATTGGAAACTCAAAAATTATGGCCTATATATGGAAGCCCCAAGTTATGGAAGATTATTACTGGGGCCTGTAACTTGAGGCATTGCATCTTAAGGGCACATGTGCCTCGGATGAACCATGCTAATTCATATACAATAGTTCAGCTTGCAGGCCTAGGGATTATATTAAATCAGACAAGGATTTTGCCAATAGGGAGTCAATGGGCCATAATGTCCAAGGAGTCAGCTTGGGCTCCCATATCTCTTTCTAACTGCGAAAAGAGAAATAAAATCTGGCTGTGCCCTCAACAAAACTGGAACCCTAATTTCACTCAGGTTTGGCCACTTGCCTCTACCCCAGTAACCAATAGCATTTGGTACATGGGTAGAGGAAAATTTTGCTGGGAAGGTAAACAAGGAGAAATAGCTGACACAGAAAGCTTTACCTGTGAGCATATCTACCATGTACTAGATCATACTGGGGTATGGTGCAACACTGGGACCATTGGTCGAATACATCTACAAAAGATTAACAAGACTTATAGTATTCTGGATTTCGAAGATCAGTCTTTCCTTGAGGTAGAATTAAATACGCCTCATGAAGTTGTTCCTGTGGAAACTGGATGGCCAAAGGAGGAACTGAGGATTGAGGACCATGAGCTAGTTCAGGGGCTTAATTATTCTAATCAACATCACCAGATCCAAATAAGTATGGAAGACGGCGGAAAAGCTACAGTGAAACTGATAATAAAATATGACCGGACATGCCAGGGATTTTTAGGATGGCTACAGGACATCGTTCCTTTCTATGCCGTGGCTTCTTCCCTAATAGGCACTGCATTTGGAATGTTGCTTGTTGGTCTGATATTCTTTTTATATGTCATTTGTAGACGCTGTTGCATACGCCAGAAAAGTAAGACATCCAAGACAGTTTTGCAAACCAAGATGTAACAAACAACTTCCCATCAGATCAGATCTCTGGCTTGACCTCTGGACCTGCCCTGACTGCCATTCCCCTGTCGTCGCCCCCGCTCAGCAGGAAGCAGTTTAGATCGGTCATCGTCCTGGTTCATAATAGCACTTAGGAGTCATGTATTCAGCGTGGGGAATATGATAGGGAGAGATAGCACAAAACAGGCAGAGAGGGAAAGGTTAGGACCCGAGGTCCCTGGGTGGGGAAAGCACATATTTTGGAACAGTGCTGGGAACCTCAGACCACAGCAAACCCCCTCAGGCATAAGGTCCCTCTTAAGAATATAACAGACACCACCTTCCCCCCTCAGGTTCCTCTCAGGAATTTGACAATCAAAATGCCCAACTAAAATAACTAAACCATAAATCTTATGTTAACCGAGGGACAGTATGACCAGTCTGACTCCTCACACAATGGAGTGGAGCCAGTCAGGAGTGGACAAGCCAGCACCTAGAGTTGTCCAGCCAATAAGGGTAGAACCTGAGAAGGAACGAAGGGGCAGGAAGGGGACATCCAGGACCTTATAAAACAAGGACCCCTGCCTATAGTCGCCAGTATTCACCTTCTAATGCCCCGTCTCTGTAAAGAGAGCTTTCCTACTGTTCTTCCTTTCTGAGCTTATACTCTAATAAACGTCTGTCTGCCGCTCATTCCGTGTCCACTGTAAGACCCTAAAATACCAACTATTGTTTCCATTTGCCCACTTTCCTTTTGGTAACCCTGGGAATGTAACTCGATAAACCTGTTTCTTGGGATTTTGTTAAACAACCCCACTTGGAGAAGGCAAAGTTGACAGGTGAAAGTCATCCAGTCACTGCCCCGCGGTACCTTACAGTATAATTAGCTACCACCACAGGTTGTAAGATTGTGATTGGTTACTTTGGCCTATATAGACCCTGAGTTTTTGCTCGACGGGGCTCTCTCTTCCGAGGACCTCCAGCTCCTCAGGAGGGGCCATTCGGCCCAAGTGGATAAACCCATTGACCAGCTCTATATGTGTTCGCGGATTCTATTCTCGGTGACTCGCTTTGGGAAATAGGGTCCAACATCCACTTCATTCTTCGAAGCAGTGAGACAACGAAGCCCAGGTTTTGAGGTAAAAATTCCTGCAACACCAGGTGTGGTAGGAGGAGGTGGGTCCCTCCCTTGTTTGTCCCTCAGTCCCTTAGTCCTTACAGCCATTGGGCCCCCTTCACCCTGCCCCTGTCTGGCACTGGACTAGTGTGTGGTCATCCGCCATCACTTAGCAAAGGGCATACAGGCTCCCCAAATCTGCCAGCTGCTTCTACCACTGATTTACAGTATGACCCTGGGCTCCTTCCCAGCATCTAGGAAACTCTGAGGGCTTTCGTGATTGTTGAACGCTCAGCGATCTGAAATCTCAGGTAAGGCAAAGAAGCCATATAGCACTTACAACAAATTTTACTACAAGCACTTTTTCAGAGTTATCAGTGAGTCTGCCATGCTGGAGGTGGAGAGCCGGCCTACTACCAGGCAGCTGCAGGATTGGCCTATAGTACTCCTCTCCCTTCCTGGCCTGCACCATGGCTGGGCTTCAGGACACCAGAGCTGCTGCTCTCTTCCGGCCCCAGTTTCAAATGCAGCATCCGGGGACTCTGACAACTCTGGGTGCTGGCTTGTCCACTCCTGAGTGACTTGATTCCATTGTATGAGGGGTGGTCTATGGCCATATCATTCCTTGTGGGTCATATGTTTTATGGTCTACCACTTATTTTCAGTTAGGTCTTTTGTCAAATTCCTGAGGGGAGTAGGTGGCATTTGTTACATTCGTAAGAGGAAATTTACACCCGAGGGGTTTGCTATGGTCAGATGCTCGAAGCATTGTTCCAAAATATGTGTTTTTCCCCACACAGGGACCTCAGATCCTAACCTTTCCCTCTCTGCCTATTTCATCCCAGCTTTCCCTATTATGCAGAGACTCCCGAGTTCATTTTTCACTGTGTGTGTTTATAGTTCCAGGGGTCAGAAGGACCTCCACCTTGTATTATCTTATTTTTTTTAAGCTTATTTATTTTGAGAGATAGAGAGCGCTCGTGGGGACACACAGGCGTGTGTGCACACACACATGCACAAGTCGGGGGGGGGGGGAGAGATGGGCAGAGAAGAAGAGACAAACTCTCAAGCAGGCTCTGTGCCATGAAGCCGGATGAAGGGCTTTAACTCACAAACTGTGAGATCATGACCTGAGCCAAGCTCAAGAGTCAGACACTTACCCAGCTGAAGCAATCACCTAGACACCCTTCAACCTTGCATTGTAAAATCAAAAGGCTGTGCCTCTTCTTAGGCCCATTGTGTTTGCACATAGACTCCCTAAGGATCGGGAAATGGGGGGTGGGTGCCTCCTCAAAGAAAGTATCCTTATTTCACCTTTACAGTCCCCTTTGAAAAGCCACCAATATTTTTCCAAAACCCAGCCCTTTTTTTCATAGAACTCTAATGACAATCTCCCCTCCTTCTTCTCTCGGTGCATCACTTGGTGAGAACCTGTATTGTTCATAGGGCTTATCAATAACTTCATGTTTATTATCCATCTGATCTTCACAACTCTTCATTTTACTGACACAGAAACAAAGTGACTATCATACACTTGACCTTAGGGAGCTGAGATGTGAACTCAGGCCTTTGATATCAAACAACTCATCGTTTTCAGCTTCCCAGAATAAATTGCTGGGCCATTCTAATGCAAGCAAAGAAAGGTCCTATAAGAAGAGGAAGTCTGATGAGGCATTTTATACTTCTTCAGTGTTTGAGCACTGTGCTGCATTCAGTAGAACTCTCTATGATGATGGAACTGTTCTTTATTTGAACCTCCCCAGTATGGTAGCCACAAGCCACAGCCATATGTGTACATGGGTACTTGAAATTAAAAATTGTCTTAATTTTATTTCATCTTCATTGAAACGTAAATTTATAAAAACCATGGCTACCCTGTTGGACAGTGCAGCTCCAGAATGCAAAAGCCCTGCTGGGTGGGTCTTAAGATGTCCCCTTGGCTGGTGACCAGTGGGCTGTGTTTGCCTCAGGCCTCGGAGTGAAGCTTCCTCACATGCTGTTCACATTAAGTAGGCTGCCCCTTGGGAAGGAGAGCATGGAGGCCCAGAGAGGTCTCGGCCGCTGGCAGGGCTTGGGCTGTCAACACTCTTGTCTCGTGGGGCTTTGGCTCCCCCAACAGGGCCTGGCCGGGGTCAGCTCTCTGCTCCTTCTCTTTTTCTGTCCCCTCCCCCAGCCCAGAGCACAGCATTCATGCCCAGATGGCTCCTTCAGGCAAATCAGGACAACTTCATCAGAGAATAGAAATAATCATTTGCCTGCTTAGAAGTCAGATCAGAACGCAGCTGAGAGAGCCCTTCAGAATTCTTTCTTCGCACCCGCAGCTGAGACAAGGCCTGGAGAGGTGACCAGTAACGTCCTTGGCCTCTTTGCGTAGGGCCCTGACCCACTGAGCTCACAGATGGGGCAGGAACATGTGTGTCAGCAAGAAAACAGGAGCCATCTGGCCATGGTCAGGCATTCCTTCTGACTGGTTACGTCCATGCAGGGGTTCCCTTAAAAGTGATGATGAATAAGGGTTAATTTGGCACACAGAACCAAGTTTCCAAGTTTCCAGTCCGTAACTATCAACATGTGCCTTTGGGTCACTTACAGGAGTAAACATTTCCATCCTGTTCTTAAATTTTTTTTTAATGCTTTTTATTTATTTTTGAGAGAGAGAGAGAGAGAGAGTGCAAGCAGGGGACGGTCAGAAAGAGAGGGAGATACAGAATCTGAAACAGGCTCCAGGCTCTGAGCTAGCAGTCAGCACAGAGCCCGACGCGGGGCTCGAACCCACGAACCGTGAGATCTGACCTGAGCTGAAGCTGGAGGTTTAACCGACTGAGCCACCCAGGCGCCCCTCCATCCTGTTCTTAAAGAGCCTCCATAATATAATTGTTTCTTTAATCCCCTTTGCATAGATTAGACCCAACTCTCATAAGTTAAAATATTTTGGAGTATATTTACAGATGGAATGACTGTACTTACCCATTTTGGGGCTAATTACTAACAATCTTAACGTTTTTATAAGCAGAAAGTCCTGCTTCAGTTATAACTTCACTCAGTTTGTCCCCCTCTAACTCAGCCTGCTGTGTCGAGTGCTTACCCATGTAGATGGACAAGTCATGAGTAGGCCACATTTGGCTGGAAACATATAAGCTATATCAGGTGGACTTTGTCGAAGGTCCAAAGTTCAAGGTTTCAGATATGACAACACAGGTCATCTGAGACTTGAAGCAAGAGCTGCTCACCTGATCTGAAACAGTTTGGATAACAAACCATTTGGGTATCACTGAAATGCATCAGGGAATTAGTTGCCATAAAAACATTCAAAATGAACATCCCTTGGGGCGCCTGGGTGGCTCAGTCGGTTAAGCATCTGACTTCGATCAGGTCGTGATCCCACTGCTTGTGGGTTCAAGCCTTGCATCAGGCTCTGTGCTGACAGCTCAGAGCCTGGAGCCTGCTTCTGATTCTGTGTCTCCATCGCTCTCTGCCCCTCCCCCACTTGTACTCTGTTTTTCTCTCAAAAATGAGTAAATGTTTAAAAAAAATTAACAAAACCAAAACCAAAATGAACATCCCAAAGTGCCAGCAACCAGGCACTTACAAACACATCAGTAAGGTGGGTAGTGAAGGTTCCCATGAGTATTACATCTCACTTTCAATATGAGCCTATTATATCTCATTTCTCTCTATAATTAGGGCTAATAATTATCTTCAAGTGAATATCTATGATAGACTTTGGAAAGATTAATCTGTTATTACTAGAGTTATATTGCTCTGAATTTGAGTATGGAAAACACACCCAAAGATTTGCTCATCTTAAAATGCAGATGTAGCAAAAAATTAGTCCCATGGGCTTGCTCTCTGATGTCTGGCCAGCAACGTGAGAGTGGCTGACTTATTTTAATGTGTCAAACTGCTTCCATTTTATCACTTGGAAACTTTTTCGATTATTCCAACAATGCCACAGAAGAAAGAACATGAGATTTGGAGTCAAAGGTATTGTATTGAAATGCCTAGCCTGGCACTTAGATTACTTTCCAAAATTAGCTACGCCTTCCTCTTCCCACCACCTTCCTGGGAGAATTGTATTTCCCTGCACCTTCACTTTGGGTTTGGCCACGTGACTTGTTTTGGCCAATGAAAAATTGGCAGACATGGCTCTTACACCGCTGTCCTGGCAGGACGTCCCCTGGTCTGAGGAATAAGGGCGGCATGGGACCAGAGCCAGCTGCCGCCTGCTGTTATAGTCAGCCAGCCACCCCCACTGAACCCTAGAAACAAGAGAAAACAAACAACTACTGTTTTAAGTTTTGGGTAGTTTGTAATACAACAATACTTGATTGACACGTTAACAAAAACTTGGTTTCAGTTAACATGGGGGTAATAATATCAATGTCACAATGTAGTACAAATGACATCAGGCTATGATCATTCTACCTGCTTCAGAACAAATAAAGTGCCTCACTCTCACCTTGGCTTCCCAACATTGTACGTAGTGCCAATTTGGTTAAACTAGGACTATAGGACTACATTTCCCTAATCCCTTTCTTGTGTGGACCATCACAGAAAGATTTGAAATTAATATTCCAGTTTCTGTCACTTAGGATTGCAGACTGGGACCCAGTGCCCTCCAGGATGACCCTGGATGGCCTGTGCAGCCCTCATAGAAAGAGCCTGGAACACAGGTGGTGCCCGTTAACGGTTTGTTTCCCCCGCTTCTCCACCCTCAATCTTGGCATTCATCTTTGTCCAAACGTTCAATATTTGACCCTATCCAAGAACTCAGTTCCCCTCTAAGAATGAATTTTGCCCCCAATTCTTTGCTTAGTGCCTGGACCTTGCTATCATGATCAGGTCTCAGATGAGAACTACCTGCCTCGGTCCCAAGTGTTGGCCCACTGTGCCTCTGGCTCTGTGCCACTTACTGGGACACCTCATCCCTTACTAGACATTTACCGCCATTTGGGAGCCACTGAACTTCAGCCACTTACTGAACCCCTTTCCTCCATCAAATGCCCCTCATTCGACATCCTTAGATACACCTTCCACATTTAAGCATTTTGTGAGCTAGGGGATAGTATTGTTAACTGTGATTTTCTATTCATTTGTCCTTTGTTTCAAGTCCTTAACAAGGAATAATTTGTAAAATGGTTTCCCAGTCAAATATGTAATCAGGAGCAATTTGCTTTGTGGGAAGCTGGGAGTGGCAGGCATCCTCCAATGGAGTTAGAGAAATTCTAATTACTCACACCTGCAGAAGCTGTCACTTTTGTAAGGTATGTAATTAACAGCCAGAGTGTGTGCTAGAAATGATGTGATTATTTGAACAGGGGGTGCAGCCCAGAGACTGCCCAGATTGGCGCTCTCCAACTGTGTTCATTAGCCTAGCCTGGGCTCTTGGGTCACTTGCTGAGGCTGATTCAATGCCTGAATACAAGGTGTGGGGTCAACCGAGCCCAGATGCCTTTTTCCACAAAGCAGGTTTGAGGATTTAAAAAAAAAAATGGATCCTCTGTACTTTGTGATTATGAATTTTCTGCTTTTCTGGTCCAGTGATTCTCAGTTTCGGTTGCACATTAGAATCACCAGGGAGACTCTGTAAAAATCCTGGTGTCCAACCTGCACCCAGACCACTTGAATCAGTTTCTCTAAGGCATCAGTTTAAAACCTCCTCAGATGACTCCAGTGTGCTGCCCAGTTTGAACACCGGGGCTCGATCAGTGGTTCTCAAATGTTAGCTGCACCAGGATCGCTTGGAGAGATTGTTATCCCCCACCCCCAGCTTCAGTAAGTGCAGGGGAAGGGCGTCCAATAATTTGCACTCCTCATTGAATGCTGTCAATGCTCAAAAAAAAATATATATTGAATTCCTTTTAGAATCAGAATGGTTAACCTTTATCTTTCATACATGACAGGCATTGTGCTAAATGTTTTAGTCATTCGTTCATTTAATCACTTTTTAATGCTTATTTATTTGAGAGACAGAGCGTGAGCAGGGAGGGCAGAGAGAGAGGGAGACACAGAATCCAAAGCAGGCTCCGAGCCATCAGCACACAGCCCAATGCAGGACTCAAACTATGAACTGTGAGATCATGACCTGAGCGGAAGTCAGATGCTTTACTGAGCCACGCAGTCTCCCCCATTTAATCATTTAATCATTTTCACAAGGCTGTTTCACTCTTACCCTTCAAGTCTCAGAAAAAGTGCCCCACCTGAGATGCCTTCTGTCTGCCCCTTATCAATACACCTGCTGCAGCTACTGTCACATCACCTAGTTTGTTTCCTCCTGGGGCATAACCACAGTCTGTAATCTTATTTCCCCTCTGCCACTTCCATGCAGGCTCCATGGTGGCAGAGACCCTACTGAGTGCCTAACATGTGGCAGGCACTCCACCAACACTTCCTGAATGAGTGAGTCCACAGATCGACCACAGGAAAGAGGTAGTGTTCTGGTCTGCGTTTCACAGACTAGGACATAGAGATACGAAAAGATTCAGTAACTTGTCCAAGATTACGGTGGAGGAACTGAGGTTCAAACTGTGTCCTGACCCGAGCTGGGGTCTCAAACAACTGCAAGAGTTGATCATCAGCCTTAAATAAAATCCCAACCTTCTTTCCCATCAAAACCTTACTCCCCTAAGAATGTCAACTGTCTTTGCCTTACTGCCAGTTGGTTCATAACTTTTCTCCCAGGAAAAATAAAAATCCAGAACCAAAACCCATGTGGCCAAACTATAGAAACAGTGGCTATTTCTTTCTACTTAAAAACTCTACCTTCTATACCATTTAAAAATTTCCCAAAGCAGGTTAAAGACTTCTTTGTACCTCATATAAAATGGCATCAAAACCTTTTAGTACAAAATGTTGGTATTCAGGGGAAGAAAGCTACATGAAAACAAATGGATTTGAATTATGATTTTATTTAGCATGTTAATATAATGTATTCTGATAATAAATTAATATGCACAGCAATCAGAAGCACTGGGTGCTTTCCCCCCAAAAAAAGTGCTTCTGGATAAATACACTAAAATATATGCGGAATCCTTTAGTTGACTTTATTTTCAAACTCAGAAGTGTGGTAACATCAAGTCACTAAAGAGGCATGGGGTCTCTTTCTCTAACAGTTCATGATTTAGTTTTGAGTTTATAAAGGTTTCAATGACCATTTCAGCTCTGGCAAGCAACGAAGGCTGAAATTCTAGCACTGACAGTTTAGAAATCATCTGATCTAGTCTCCTAAGTGTAGAGGTGACAAATCCGCTGGCCTTGCCAAAGACTACACAGCTAGTAAGAGACAGAGCCTGGTTTACAAATCAGTTCTCAGAGGTGGTCGGAAAGGCCTGGCAAGGTACACACGGCGCATGGTATCACAGAGAACTCTAGTTACACCCGAAAGACCCTGGTTTTACTTTCTGCTTAACATAGGATTAAATCTTGCTCTTTTGTAGTTAACAAATTTATGAACTCGGTGGCTTTGGAAACAAAATCACTCCCATCACTGCAGATTATCACTGATCACTGATTTCCAGTGCAGTTTTTTTCTCCCGGGATGTTTGGATTGGGCTCTTTTATTCCTTCTATGTTCGCAGTAGACCAACGTCAGGGGTGCCTGTTCCTGTCTGAAATTCATCATCAGCTTAAGGAGTTAATATTGGGACTTACAAAACCATCACATTTGAGCCCGGGACAGTTTGTTTCTTTGCAGTTAATTCCCAGCAGTTAGCACACAAAATGCTTCTAGCTACGTGGCTGCAGGCTCCAACTCACTGGCGGGTTCCTCTGGGGCACCGGTGTCCCTGAACAGCAATGAGACTTCTCATTCCGGGCATATGCTATACAATGCCGGATCACGTACGACGCATTTCTGGCGTACAATTTTTGATTTAATATAATGGCTGCACATAACATGGTGTGTGTTTTCAAAGGCCACCTAGTTTTAATTTAAACCCGCGGCGAGTGTGTGCAGTACATGTGTCAACCAGTGACAGGTCATGTTCTGACAAGCTATTTTTTCCAATTGCAGGAACTGTTCCCAAAACAACCTGCCAGACATCAGTGAGCTTGTAAATTTCATAAACACATAGCAAAATGGTGTATATAAAAGTTTGAATTTTCGTGTAAGTGATTGATTTCTCGCTGCTACACTGCAGCAAAGGAAGTCTGACAGCCTATCTTGATGCGTCCCCAGGGACGTTTTCATTTAGAGTCGGCATCTCATCTTCAAGTTCATCCTCGGCAAACGAAAGAGTTGTAGAAGCTTTACCCTTTAGGGGCAGTGAGTCGATTTTGAGGTAACACTGAAAACACTGCTGCCCACCATGAGGCCTTGACGCGAACCCCTATCTCGAAAGCAATTTCATTAGCCTTATCTGAAAACAGACAAAACAAGAATCTATGGCCATACCACCCTGAACGCACCCGATCTCGTCTGAAAACAGACAAACAAGAGACAGATACACAGTGATTGTCCGCTCTGACCTGGCAAAACCATTCAAGCACTTAATTTATAAGTTGGCAAGTTTTCCTCCTCTCATTCTGCTACCAATTTCATTCCTTCGGCTGCTTTTCTTTTTGTCTTGTCCCAATTTTCAAGGAACATGCGGAAGACTGATAAGGAAACTCCAGATTCTTTGATCATTTCACTTTTTGACTTTTCTTTCTTACCAACTTTTCGCTCTGGAGAAATGGTGAGCTCAGTGTATTTCCTCTTTAATACCGTGACCAGAACTCCAGGTAAAAAGTAGCATGGAGGTGGCGTGTTAAACAAAACATGAACATTCGATTGAATGCAAGACTGTGAAGACTGGCTTGGTATGGGGACTGAAAGTGCACTGTGGACGAAGCAGCTAATTTGAGTTTAGAACAGCAAACCTGATGTCCGACTTCAAAGAAAGGGCTAATTTTAATAATCTTTGTAACTAAGGCAAAAATATAACCCCCTTTTTTATTAAGGAATCCTAATGACTTTGAGGTAGATGATGCTGTGATCAGGGCAGGAAGAAATCAGGTGTAAGACACAAAATTCACATGGAAAATTAAGAACACGTCCAAGTCAAAGCTCTAAGCACAAAATCCAGGCATGTCATGTTCTGCACTTGCTTCTTTAATTGGAGTGAACTTGGCAGCCAGCGACAAGGACCCACGCCTTCATGAGTCAGCTGTAGAATGGCTGTCCTCGGGAAGAAGACACTAACTTTGCATCTGATTTTTCCAGCCTGGTTCATTCCCTAATGTTCAGCATGTGGATTCCTAAAGGCTTCTTCAGCATTTAACTAATTCTTTGTGAGTGGAAGGGGCTGGGACTGTTTCTCCACACATAAACTGATCCTAAGACAGAACAAGAAATCACATTAATCATGGAGTGTGTCACAGATGCATCAATAACAGACTTTGTTTTGTTGCAGAATCAATCCAGCTGTCAGTTTTTTTAATTTTCGTTTTAAAGTTCATTTATTCTTTTAGTAATTTCTATATGTAACGTGGGGCTTGGACTTACAACCCAAGATCAAGAGTCACACACTCTTTCGAATGAGCCACCAAGGCGCCCCACAGAACACATTTTAATATGTCAATTATATCTCCCTCAATTCCCCCCCACCCCGTCAAAAAAAAAAAAAAAAGGAGATATGAAACAATGTCAAGCTTAAGATTCCATTAAAAGTATAGATCAAAAGTTGGGGTAGGAGTGGGCAATAAGAACATTTTATTTTCTATTGTCAATATCCTTGAGTGAAAAACAGTAAGACAATTAAAGACCAAAACGAATCTATAAAATTCAGCTAGGACATGATAATGCAGAGTTCTATATGTATAAGCCAGGTAAGAAACACTATACGATTGTTCCCTCCAAAATATGTCTAGGAGCTCTCAACAATTTTAATTACTTAGCAAATAAAGGAGGAATACAGGCTGTCAATCTCTATGATTTTCTATTTAATGTGTAATCAATAATTTTCACTAGCTGCGCAGTTTTTCTTTACTGCCTTCTCCAAAGCTAAAATGAGTTCCCTGCACTTAAATAGCACAGATTGCTCTAGGTCCTTGTCTTCCAACCACTACCCCCCATCCCTGCACCTTCTAAAATTCAACTACTTACCTTGTCATAAATTACTTTTATAATGAGGGAGCAGCTAGGACACGTTGCCACGTCTTCTCCATTCTCCAAATCTTCCTATAACAAAATCAAACACCGTATGGTATTGTCTCCCCTTTGCAATCTCTTTCCAAACTCTTTCCACCCTTTCGACAAGCTCCCATACCTAGTGGGGCTCGTCTCCCCACAAGGTATGGGAGGGCCAAATAGGCCTGCCGAGAGAAATATCAACTCTATATCTCCCGCGAAGCGCTACTTGAAAATAACCCGGGAAGGTTAGCCAAGGTTCAGTCGCCCCCAAACCCCTGGGAAGACTTAAAGACGCGTCCCTTCTTCCAAAAACTAAGTGGGACACTATACGGAGGAGGATGGCAAGATCAAAGCTCCCTGCCATCCAACCTTTCCCACTCACACCTTGCAGCCCTCGGCCTGACTAGAGGCCAGAACGATGTGCCCACTGACCGATCAGAGTATCAACTTTACGGCGACTCAGAAACAGGGCAAAAAGGGCGTGGGTAACTGTGAGCCGCGATGACGCAGCTGCGGAAGGAACGCGGCAAGAGCGAAGTCGCGCCTGCTCCGACGAGTCGCCGGGAGGGGCCCTGAAGTTACCTTGGTAATGCAGAAGTTATCCCCACACGGGCAGGGGTAGAAATAGGTCTCCGAGTCTTCATCATATTGGAAGTCCTCGATCTCCACCTCGTCGTGAAACACGGCCATTGTCACCGGGGTCGGCAGATGTCTGTCGCCTCCGCCAGCCGACACTGCCCCGGGACGGTCTAATTTCCCCGGCGTGGGCCCCGGCCGGGTGTGGTCGCCGCGCACCAGCTCAGGAATGATCGCTTCCGGCGCATAAACAATGACGTAACGCCGGCATTGAAGGCCAAATGGGTGACCGGGTAGCGGTCACCATGGAGATGGCTGAGCTAGTGGGCGGAGACACTGGATGACTGCGCTCACTGGTAGGTGGTGTGCTCACTGCTCCGCCTGAGGCACCGACCAATAAAATGTGGGGATAGCTCGCGCTGCTCTGACGTATCGTCGGGGACACCGGAAGCTCTCTCGCGCGGGTGGCGGAGCTCTGGTCGGTCTTCGAGCTAGGTCCCCGCGGCGCCGGAGCCGCGGTGGCCCTTCACTGCGGCTGTGGTCCTAGCTCAAGTCCGCCGGCTTTAGAGAGGCCTGGACCTTAGTCTGCGGAATTGGTGGCATACCTCCAAAACCGGCCTTCAACGCCCTTGGGGAGAGGAGGGCGCTCGTCTGCTAGGTTTCAGGCGGCGGCAGGAGCAGCTCTGCCTCCTGGACCTCCCTTCCTGCCTCCCCGGTGACGGACGAAAAGTTCACTTGGAGTTTTGATTCACCGAGTGACCTTGAGCTCAGGGCGACGCCTAGTTTGTAGTTCTGGCCGCACTGGGCTATTCAGGTACATCCCCGGCTTTCTTCATTATCCCACATTATCTTCACATGCCCTAAATTGTGTTGTTGAGAGGTCCAAGACCGGGAAGGCAGGTTGAGTTCTAGTCCTTTGCCAAGCATATATCATTATTCATGACAATGACTTGCAATAATAGTAATAACATCACTTTTTATTATTTGGGGTTTGCTATATATCAGGTATTGCGCTAAGTATGATTCTTATATCAACCCTGGGAGTTTAGATGTTACTCCATATAATTAATGCTCAAACTAAGATAACAGAGTTGGGTGTCTTTACCAAAACCACCTGTAGAGGAAATGAAGACCCTGTCTGTCCGCAAAGCCTCCGAACAGACTACTTAATTTATTTGAACCAGGTTTCTCTTTTTGTAAAAGAAGTGGTATCTGCAGTTACTACGCTGAGGCCTGTATATACACTGAAGTGAAAACTAAATCAAAAGTGCTTGAAGGCTTTGCTAGTGCTTGCAGTGCAACGAGATTCCAGGGAGCGGGTGGGTAGGTGGTATCCTCCATCACTACACATCTATTCAAACTGAGGAATGCAATGCAGTGAAAAACTGCTCTTTGAGAAATAGATCTGGGGTCAGAATCTGACTGTTGGGAACGTGCTCTGGGAGCTGGATATTTACATTCTCTGAGCCTTATTTTATCTTATGATTAAAAAAGGTTAGAGAGGATTTAGGAGATCACGTTCAGGTCTAACATTCCACTTTTGCAAGGAAATTACCCGTTTTACTTGGTGAGCAATTACATACCATATTTCGTTTATATTTAAATGGTACGTGGGTAACACCTGCATATATACACATGCTTCATGCCTATGCTTATTTGTGCACACATACTCAAAGGTTTGCACGAAGTTACGAATTTTGTGTGCACTGAGGTGCCGCTCCACGTGGGTTAGCTCTTTGAAGGCTTGAAAACTTAATGTCTTTGGGAGAAAATCAAGAAGTTACCTTAAAGAAGTTGGTAGAAGGTTCTCTCAAAGGCCTCACATTTGCAAAATTAATTGGAGACCTACCCAGCAGTTCGGGAACACCTGTTAAATTAAGCTCGCGGATTCTGGTGTGACTGGGTGAGGGAGAAATCCCAGCAAAGCCCACCCAGCTCCGTGGCTGCTCCTTGTATCTCTGCAAACACAGATATTTCCCAGGTCGTGTCTCGGAGACAGGAGGACAAGGGGCCGTCTTCCCGGGTCTGTCTATTCAGTAGTCCCAGTGATCATTTTGAAGTTGGGAACCGTCTCTAGTTCTTCAGTGCTTCTCAGCCTAAGTACCTACACATTAAAGGTGAGCCATTTTTGAATGTGCAGAAATGGGTGCATTCATATATGAGTCTTGGAAGTCTAAATTGGTAGGCCTTTTAGAAAGCAGTTTGGACCTAGCAAAAACAATTTGCTGGGGCATTTTAACATCTGAGGGTTAATAGCCCTAGCAGTTATAGGAGTTATTGGGTAATTTTTAAAAAATAATTTCTTTGCAACTTTCTAACATTTTTTGAGTATGTGTAACCTAAAATGAAGGAGAAAAACTAGTGAACTCCTTTAATAATAATGAACACTATGTGTCAGGCACTATATCAAATGGTTTGAAGGCATGAGGTCATTAAAGCAGCCCAGTGAGGTGTAGGTGTCATTAATCCCATTGTCAACACTGGGAAGCTAGTTTAGGGGCTAAAGAGCTTGCCTAAGGAGGCAAAGCTGGAACGTGGCGGTAAATTGTGGTGAGAACTCAGATCTTTTGGACGCCAGAACCTAGGCTCTTAGTGAACTTGGATGCCCTCTGTGATAGGATGGCATTAAGCAGACCTAGGTGAAACTACAGGCCTGGAGCTCAGACCACTGAGATTTTCTGCTAGAGCAGTGCTGGTCCCCTGGAGTCCTAGCTCTGGGGAGTCTCCTTGGCTTTTCATACTATTTTCATCCTGCCAGCCGTTGGCCATATGCCTTGTCTGGCCAGCAGTGGTTTCCCTGTATGGTTCTGCCCAGTTCTGAGTTCATACTGTGCTGGAGAAAGTAAAACCATGACCAAACCTGTAATGCGTTTTTTTTTTTTTTTACCCCACTCAGCATTTTTCAATAAAACATTACAATGACTACCAAACTTTTATTCCTAAAAGGGAATGGAAATGTTGTATAATAAGACATTTTTTGGACCCCGAGAGTATGATAAAAGCAGACTTTCTAGGTGCTATAGTGTTGTTTCACAGTCTCTCGACTTGTTCCACAACTTCCCAAATAGTTCTGCGCCCCGGAGGCAGAGCCATCAATGGTCACTTCTATAGATTCTCCTGTGCCCCGGAGGCCTAGCCATCAACGGTTGCTATGCGGGAGGTTTTTTGGCTTACTGGGCCCCAACACTATAGGATCATTTGCAATCACAAACTTGAAGTTAAAAACATTTTTTTTTAAATCATAAAATGTTAACACTGCTGCTCTGGAAAATAATATTGGCCAACATTCTCAGAATATGATGGAATTTAGAACTAGTTTATAATTCTGAATAGAAACTGTTGGGCTTGAGTTTATTGGTGGGTATCAAACCAATAACCTCTCTAGGTATTTTGGCAGGGAGGAGAGAACGGGTTAATGGGATTGAGTTTGATTTTTAGGAGTGCTCTTGCTTGCCAGATACTTGCATAGATATTTGTTCTTTTCAGCAATCTAGTGAAGTGCTATTGTTTAAAATGTTTAAAAATGTTCAGATGTGACTGGCCCTAGATGAAGAAGGAAGGAGCCAGACCTGAGCCCAGTTCCACCGATTTCAGGTCAAGTACTCTGACAACTCGTGTACCACTGCAGTTCCCTTGCCAAATGCTGGGAGCCCCTTTGCTTCCTCAGTGACACTTAGGATTCTGAATCAACAGGTGCCCTGATAGTTCCGTGAACCTCCTTTATGTCAGCATGTGAATGCTCTTAGAGGTGTTCTTGGTTTCTCTCTCTCGATCTTTTTTTTAACTACTCTCATACCTCATCCAATCTGTTAGCAATTGTAGGGCTCTAATTCCAAAGTACGCTCCCTGTTTATCTCCTTCTGCCATCTCATAGCTTTATCCTGGTCTCATCTTAGACTGGAGCCTTGTAACTGGAGACTCTCGCCTTTCTGTGATCCATTCTTCACATAGTCAATTGAGGTGTCCTTTAAATGTAAGTTAGGTCATTCCATCAATGTAAATTCGATTCCTCAATGTAAACCTTTCCTGATTTATTCACACCCTTCAGTTGCTTCCCATTGTCCTTAGAATAAAGGCCATACTCTTTCCATGGTCTGATGTCACTTGGCAAATGGCTACCTGCTGGACTTCCTCTCTTGTCACTGTCACCTAGCTCCCTGCTCTCCAGTCACACTGGCTGTGGTTCCTGTAGCATAGTAGGCTTGTTTCTGTGATTGGGCTTCTGCCTGATGGCTCTGCCCTTACTGTTTCTTCTCATTACATGTCTCTTGAGAGAGACCTTTCCTGATACTCCCCCATTCACTTGCTTTATCATACTCATTGTAATCTCTATTTGCCTCACTAGTGATCTGTTTGTTGTTATTGATTGGACACACTGTAATGAAACCTCATGTGAGAAGGACTTTGTGTCTGGTTCCTTTTTAAATTTCTTTTAAGTTTACTTATTTATTTCGAGAGGGGGGAATGAGCAGGAGAGGAGCACAGAGGAAGGACAGAGGATCCCAAGCGGGATCTGTGCTAACAGCAGAGAGCCCAATGTGGGGCCCGAACTCGAGAACCACAAACAAGATCATGACCTGAGCCAAAGCCTGACGCTTATTTGACTGAGCCACCCAGGTGCCCTGTGTCTGGTTCTTTATTCTGTCTCCACGGCCTAGAATGGTGTCTGGCATCCTGGCAATTCTTAAATAGAATGTACTTACTGAACAGAAACCAGTGCAGTTCATTTTAAATCAAGTTTAATCTGTTGCCTGTGGTGATTTCTTTTACTGCATAAGTGGTTATGTTTTATTTGGCATTTATGATAATTTTCTGTTTCTGAAGTAGTGTTAAGACTTTTTTGGCTGAGGTAATAAGGCCTATGAGAATAGAAACATTGATGAAGGGTTTTTTTTTTTTGTATCCTTTTAGAAAGTCCTTAACCTGTTAATTTTTAAGAGGTAATTAAATACTTAGATTGAATATGTGAAACCATTGGATGTATGTCAAAAATGGGTAGGTTTTGGTTTTGATTTTTAATACTTTATTGCTTTGGTAAAAATACCAGTCAGTATTTTTATCATTATATGTCAGTAGATGGCACTCTTGGTCATGGTTACTAGCATTAAAAGTAAGATTTTAGAATTTTAGAGAGAACAGCCTTTAAAATTAACCTTTCTTTCTTTTCTTTTTTAAAGTTTATTTACTTATTTTGAGAGTGCAAGTAGGGGAGGGGCAGAGAGAGGGAGAGAGAATCCCAAGCAGGCTCTGCACTGACAGCCTGGAGCCTGATGCTGGGCTCCATCTCACAAACCATGAGACCATGACCTGAGCCAAAGTCCAGATTTGGACACTTAACTGAGCCACCCAGGTGTCCCCATTTCTTTATTTTCAAGTTCAGTTGAGCAGTAAACCCTTTAAACAGCATAATCACCAAAAGGCATATCTTGATTGAGGACAATTTATTTTAGCAATAGTTGTCTAAAACATTGAGCCAGAACAGTGTTACCGTATTAACTGTACATCAGTTAAATTTTATCAGGGTACTTGGCCTTAAGTGACATGTACCATGTATCATTCCAGCCATTGGTCTGATCTTTCATGGGGTGGATATCCTAAGAAGCAAGAGTTAAAGACAGGCCAAGGAAGCTGAAAAAAGGAAGCAATAAGAGAAACAATCAGAAGAGAAAAGTGGAAACCCAAGGCGGAAGAATTGATGGATAGGAGGTAGTTGAGCACAGACTTGCTGTGAGGTGATGCTTGCTGATTATAATGAGCCTTCCCTTTTGCAGCTAAGAGTGCCTTTTAACAGTGCCCCAGAACTTGGTTCTTACATGTTGTCTCTGCCATTGCAGGAACTTTGTGAGAATTTCAGTGTACGGAAACCCCATCCTTGTTCCAACTGGTGTATATCCAAAGGTCTCAGTACAATACCAGGACCAAAGTATTGCATGTCAGTCAGTCAGCCAGCCACATACTTAATGACTTCTAAAATCTCATGGACTTCTAAAGTAAGTTTCGCCTTCTTCCTTTCATCAATGAATGCACCATTTTAGGTTTAGCACATTCAAAGGAGAGAAGCTACTTTTAGTAGTCTTACATGAGATGAAAGGCCTATGCTTCTTTCATTTACTAGAGAGAACAGTGGTGAATAGCCTTTTTATATCCACAGTGATGCTACAGTGCTCTGTGGCAGGAAGTAGAGCTTTTATCTTTTTTAAAGACTAGTTACAAGTGCTTTTTGATATGACTTGGTTATAACTGACTTATAGCATCCCTTGCTTATTTACTGTTATTTGTTTTCTGTCTCTGTTTTCTAAAATGTAAGCTCTCTAAGAAAGTCTGTTTTGTGTATGTCTATATCCCCATTACCTGCCACATAATGGACTCTTAATAAATATTTGTCAGATGAAGGACTAAATTAACAAATATGGAGTAGGAATGTAAGCACATGTAGCTTGAATTTTTCTAACTAAATTTATTACAATTATTTATGTAGCACCTTCCAAAGAGCTCAGAAAAAAAGTGTTTACACACATTTTCATATATTCTCTAACATAGGACAGACATATATGGCAATATAACATGTTAAAAGGCACCATCTGAGGCAAAGAAATATTCAGAAATTGGCAGAGGATAACAGAACCAAAAAAAAATAGATCATCTGATTCATGATCAGGGCTGTTTTTTGATAAACCTATGGGTTTTTTTTTTTAATGGCAATGTGATAATCTTTCTTTTTTTTATGTTTTATTGAAATATACAGACAGAAGTCCTGGGAAGAGAGCTTGTTTAATTTTTAAGGCCTCCCCCCACCCCTTTTTTAAGAGCAGTTCTAAGTTTGCAGCAAAATTGAGGGGTCAGTAAGGAGATTTCCAGTGTACTCCCTCCCTTCACATGTGGGTAGCTTTCCCCATCATCAGCGTCCCCCACCGGAGCAGTACGTTTGTTAGAGTTGATGAACCTGCATTGACACATCATAATCCGCCCAGAGGCTGTAGTTTACAGCTCGCCTTTGGTATTGTGTGTTCTGTGGATTTAGACAAATGTATCTATCACTATCACTCTGACATTGTGCAGAGTATCTTTAATACTCTAGAAATCTTCTGTGGTTTGATGATGACTTTTTACAGAATGAAAATACCCAAGCAGCCAGCAATCAGATTAAGAAACAGCGTAGTGATTATTACCTCCCCAAGGATAACTTGCTAACTTGATTTCTGACTTGCTAGATTAATTTAGTCTGTTTTTGTACTTTATATGACTGGATTCACAGAATATATACTTTTAGAGTCTGGTCTTCATTGTTTTCATTCAGTGTGATACTAATGATACTCATCTGTGTTACCTCATGTAGGTGCGGTTTGTTTCTTTTCATTGCTGTGAACCTCAGAAAATTTGCTCCTTGTACTTTATCTAGCAAGAAATATTAAAGACTCATGTGATGCTCTTTGGGTGGAATACAATTATTAGGCAGTTATAAAATCTACTTTCTCATAACAGCGTGAGATTAGTCACGCGAGCTTGGTTAGTGGAAACGAATAGCGAGAATATTTGATGGCACCACTAATTACATATGTTCGTGCTGTGGAGATCTGTTGAATCAGCTCTACATAGTGGCAGAATCTATGTCAGAGGGGAGTTAGGCGTTTAACAGCTTTGCTGTTTTGTTAGATCAGCGCCTAACAGTACCAACAGAAGTCCAAACTTTTCTTCACTGGCCTATAAAATAGTCTGATATCTCCCTACTTTTTCTTAAAATATTTTAACTTTCCTGTGTACCCAGGAGGCACTATGGCGTGTGCCACTGTCGTGGTCTGTGGCTTGTTGCGAAGCTCTCGCAGCTCCATCTGCACTCAGGCTGCTTCACGGAGATTGACGCCCAGTGCTTTGCGCCATCTGACTCTAACGAGGTGGGTGTTGGGCCCTACTGTCATCTGAGGTGTTTCAAAGACCTGCCCTGTGGATGGCCGTGGGACTCCTGAAGGCATATCAGAACATCTTGCTTAAATATGCATGCCGTTTAAATAGACTGTGAAGCTGTAGTTAGACGTGCAGATTTTCGTTGACCACTTTCTAGGATCCGTAATGTGACATTGCATTTTGGATAGTCATGATCTTATGGGGAAACTAATTTAATTATTTTTATGAAGATAATACTTAATAATCTAATTTTACTTTCTATTAAAGCATAATGAAATCCAAAAGGAAAACTGATCACTTGGAGAGAACCGCAAATGTCGTTCGACGGGAGGTTTGTATCTTTGGGCGTTGGCAAGTTTCTAGGCTGGACGGTGCACACATTATAGCTGGCTCCCAGGGATCGCCTTGGTCCCTCTGAAGGACAGTCTGGGAGGGTTTGCTATTTTTTTGTTCGGAACTTTTCTGATATGACATATAACAACTGATTTGAAAAGATGACAGCCAGGTATTCAAGTTTTTCCTTTAAAACTTAGAATGAGTGGATTAATTTTTTTTGGATTTGACTTATTAAGTTTTTAAGTTGTAATTCAAGTATAGTTAACATACAGTGTTATACTAGTTTAAGGTGTATAATACAGTGATTTATTTCATTTTTTAAAGATAATTTATTGTCAAATTGGTTAACATACAGTGTATACAGTGTGCTCTGGGTTTTGGGGGTAGATTTCCATGATTCATCGCTTATATACAACACCTAGTGCTCTTCCCAACAAGTGCCCTCCTCTGTGCCCATCACCCACTTTCCCCTCTCCCCCACGCCCCCCATCCACCCTCAGTTTGTTCTCTGTATTTAAGAGTCTCTTATGGTTTGCCTCCCTCCCTCTCTGTAACCTTTTTTCCCATCCCTTCGCCCATGGTTTTCTGTTCAGTTTTCAGGTTCCACATAGGATTGAAAACATACGATCTCTGTCTTTCTCTGATGAATTTAACTTCATTTAGCGTAATACCCTCCAGTTCCGTCCACGTTGCTGCAAACAGCAGGATTTCATTCTTTCTCATTGGCAAGTAGTATTCTGTTGTATATGTAACCCACATCTTTTTGATCCTAAATGGATTAATTTTTGATGAAGGGAATATGGCAGCAACTGAGGGACCTACCCTCACAGGTATAGTGTTTAGGGTTATATTTTAGGGAGAACTTTAATAGCCTACATTTTATGAGTAGCTTACTTCCTTTTTTTTCTTCCTATTTTGTTTGCTTGCTTGTTTGTTTGTTTTGGCACCATGTCTCAAAGTCCTTGTTCTTATCCCTACTTTAGAACAACTTATTTCATCAAAGGAGGAAACACTAACATCTGAGAAGGGAAGGTGGACGAGCTCTTTGTTACCCTTCCCATGTGCAGATTTTTCCCCACCATATTCAGACTCTAAAAAACTAATCTACCACCTGAAGGGGTGTCAAGGGCTGGGAAGTAAAGGATCCTCCTCTTTTACCTCAGTGAGTAACCCCATTTTCTTTTAAAAACATAAATTGGATATTTGATTTTGCTTTCTGAGTGAATCTTCACAATATTTAGATATATTTAGCTTAATGTTGTAGTGTATTTAAACTAGCAGTAAAAAAACATACTTCTATAAACATGGTCAGAATTGCATTGTTGCAGAAATTTACTTTTTTAGTATTAATAATAGGATACACTTCTTTTTGAGATGATCATTTTATATTAAAAACAATATACCCTTAGTGGCCTCCTGGGTGGTTGAGTTGCTTAACTGTCTGACTTTGGCTCAGGTCATGATCTTGCAGTTTGTGGGTTTGAGCCCCACATCAGGCTCTGTGCTGACAGCTTAGAGCCTGGAGCCTGCTTTGGATTCTGTCCCTCTCTCTGCCCTTCCCCTGCTCGTGTTCTTTCTCTCTCTCTTGCTCTGAAAAATAAACAAACATTAGAAAAAAAAAATAACATACATGTAGATATAACATGAAGTGGGATTGAGAAATGTTTAAGTTTAGATTCAGATATTTCCATAATTTAGATATTTCCATAATTTAAAAAAACATAAAATTGAAAGCAGTAAGCTAATAAAAGAAGGAGAGCACTATCAGAGTTACACTTCTAAAACTAATTAACATGTGCACATGTATGTTAACATTTATAATAGGTGTGCATATGCATGTACACATAAATTTGTAAAGAGTAGGGTTATATAACATCAAAATAACAATTACTTAGCAATATGAGTGTCTTCTACAAATGTATCTGTGATTTAAAATGACAGTTTCCTTCTCAGGTCCTCCTCCTTTTTTCTAAAGATAAAAGTCATCATGGGGTATTTTGTTTAAGTATAAAAATCTAATCATTTCTTATATATGAGAACCTAACAATCCGAAGAAAAGGAAGGTGATCTCTCTATCCCTCTTCCCGAAAACCCACTTAACAAACACCAAAATGTTATATAACTCTGAGAGGACAATTATTAATTACTTATTAGACTGCCGAAACACTTCCAAAAAAACAATTTATGGTATCTTACAATGAAATATTTACATAGTTGCCGGAGTCCGGCTCCAGCAGGTCCACGGGTCCCTGAAACGATGGACGGTGTCGGTGAAAAGGAGTGAGAGAGCCTCAAGTTTCTTTCTTGATCACTAGGCAGGCATCTCTGCTCTGTCTGCGTTGGTGTCTTTTTTTATTGGTCAAGCAATAACATGACATCAGAAAATAGAATTTTTAAAGCAGGGGCTAATTCCTTGTGATAAGATGCTTTGATCATCGAAAATGTACAGAAGCAAGTTTTACAGAAGTGTTTTTGTATAACCATCCCAATTTATTCTTGGCATCAGTTCCCAGGATTAAGAAAGTAACAAACCTATCTTATTTTGTATGGGTTGGCTTTTTGCCAATAATTATGACTTTGTTTTTAATTAACAAGTTATAACCGAGTCATGTAATGCACTTACAGTGAGGTTGAGTAAATTTTATAACCAAGAGAATAACAGGATGTTTTTAGTAAAAAAACAGGATAATATACATATTATTTAAGTTAGTAATGCTAAAATTAAAACATAGGTTAAATTGTATATAGATAGGCTGGGAGTTATTTTATCTAGCTCATTAACCATAAGAGAAAGAATGCTTGTTAACAAAAGTTGCTAGAGAAAGTCCTTTCTTTGATGTAAGCATAATGGGGGCCCTGTGTGTGTTGGCCTTGCACCTGGGTTTCTAGTTTTTTTTTTAATCCATCCTCATAACTGAAGTCAGTACAAGAGATGGTATTTGTGGTTCCAATTAGCAAAGGTATATGTACCAACTTATGTCTGGTCCTTGTCTGTTGCTTATCTCTAAGTTAGGCTTTTTTTCTCTGGGCCAGAGTTAATTGTAACTCTTGTGTTCTTAGCCCCCCTTAGGTCTTGGGTCTGCAAGGCTCATTAGAAGAGCCTTTTGGCAAACATCTGCAGCACTTTGATCTGAACTCCTTTATGCAGGGGCAGGAATATGCTTTTTCTTATGGGGTAGTTGTGTGGGGAATATTGGTCTGATTTGGAACAGTCAGTAACAGTGGTCCCATTCCCAGTATGAGCCAGTAGTAGAAGGAGGTACCAGTTTCACTTCATGGCAGGAGCTGTGCAAACATCTGCCATTTCTTCGCTGTGACTGTGTAATGCAGCAAGGCAGATGCAGCTCCTAGCACATATTTATACTTTGTGAAATCCCATGCATCTGGAAAAACCAGGTATTTTTAAATAATATATTCATCTGTTATTTACAAATTTGTTTTGAATACTGTCATGCTGTTCAGTTAAAAACAAAGCTGAATAGTTCAAGGAGGGACAATAAAAATTTTTTATTTATTTTTGAGAGAGAGAGAGAAAGAGACAGAGTGCAAGCAGGGGAGGGGCAGAGACGGGGGGGAAACACAGAATCTGAAACCGGTTCCAGGCTCTGAGCTGTCAGCACAGAGCATGATGTGGGGCTTGGACTCATGAACCATGAGATCATTACTTGAGCTGAAGTCAGATGTTTAACCAATTGAGCCACCCAGGCACTCTGGACAATAAAATTTCTCATAAAATAGTAGAATACAATTTAAAAGATGATTGTTTAGGGCCTGCTTTTCAAGCTTTCTAAAGAAAATTGCTTTGAGACCAAGTGTAGTATGTTTGTGAATTCAGCTTGAGGCTGATGTGTTTTTTTGAAGTCTGTGTAAAATTAGTTCAGCATAATAGATTTATGGATGTGTGGGAAAATACACTTTTCCTACACATGATAAATCTGAAAATACTTTTTTCTTTTTGGCTTGCTCAATATACGAAATATTTTATAAATGTGTGATTTGTTAGGATTTCTGTTTAAAAAAAGTGAAATCTTGGGGGCACCTGGGTGGCTCAGTTGGTTGAGTGGCCGATCAGGTCATGATCTTGCAGTTTGTGAGTTCGAGCCCCACATTGGGCTCGCTGCTGTCAGTGCAGAGCCCGCGTTGGATCCTTTGTCTTCCTCTCTTTGCCTCTCCCTCGTTCACGCTCTCTGAAAAATAAATAAAACATTAAAATTTTTTTTTCAAAAAAGTGAAATCTTGCCAGTTTTGAAGAAAAAGCAGTTTATTTAACAAGCCTGGACTGTACTCATTTCTGTTGTATTTTGAGGCAGGTTTGGTATCCTTTGTCTGTTAAGGGCCAGGCAGTATTTTAGGCTTCATGGGCAATGCTGTCTTAGTTGCCAACACAAAAGTCTGCCTTTGTTGTGTGAGACAGCCATATACAACATATAAACAAACCTGAGTGGCTGTCGTCCTATGAAACATTGTTACCAAAATACCCACATTTGACCTGTGGAGTGTATCCCTGAAGTAGAGAAGCATTTTAGAATTTTTATAGGACAAAGTTACTGAGACTCTCCAGGGTTATTTTGAGTGAAGTTTAAGTAAACTACACAGAAAGTTAATACAAGCTCTAATAGTACAATTGCAAAGTTAAGAATTTTAGTGTCTAGAAAGCCAGAAAACGACAGGGGTAATTGCATCCATGGTATTATTTTGGCAGAAGAACTTTCCAGTTGCAACTCTTTTTCTTCTCTGTTTCTTATTTCCTCTCCTCTCCTGACAGAATGAAGGAGCTGGATAGAGCTAGACGGTGTCTGGGGTACAACTCCAGTGGGTATGAGGTGAGCACGGGCTCACCCCAATCCCTCCAGAGGATGGCTCCTAGCCATAGAGCAGGGGCCTGACCTTGGACTTGCCAGAATGAACAGTACCGCAGGCTGGGTCATAATGGAATGGGACCACCATCTCATACCACTCTTGCCTTTAATTTGTATCGCAAGCACACTCTACAGAAAGAACTCCCAGCATGCCACTTGCTCCTCACTTCAGGCCTGTGAAGGAGGCTCAGAACAGGATGGCCTCTGCATTTTATGAAAGAGGAAATGGAGCCTTGGAGATAAGCTGGGGGCCTCTCCCTGGACCAGAGAGAATCCAGCCTTCTCTGACTCCTAGGCCAAAGGACCCTGCTGCCCCTCCTGGAGTGGGTAGAGAATGGAGCACTCACCAGCCCAGAAATGTTCTCTCCTTGTTGGGCCTCTGAATTGTTCCCTCTGAAGTACTTATTGAATGACCATATTATGATGATAATGCTTCTTATCTAAGGCTGTAAGTGTAACCAGCCTGAGGTCTTGCTGATGCTGGAAGTTGAGGTCTGAATTAGATGACATTTGACTGTGTTCAAGTTCACAGTTTTTTCTTAAGGATCAAAGAATAAGCACTCTTGGTAACCTTGGAAATGTCAAGGAGATAAGATTTTGTCATGCAGAAAGGATTGTTAAGGCGAGACTAAGATTTCAGTGGAGGGGTCAGTCCATGCTTGGCCTCTAGAAGGCTGGCCCACTGAGCAAGTGGGACTCTGTCCATCAATGTGATGGGAGAGAGCGGTAAGGAAAGAGTTTTAAAAATTGCTAATTCTTATGCATTTATTTGGAAATATGCAAGACACTAGGCTAGGTTTTGGGATTGCAGCCCTGAGCATGATACATACTTACCTCAGAGTCTAGTGGGACTGTGTTCAGAAGAGACTGATTTTATGCATCTGATTGTGGAAAAACCACTAATCCTTTTGTAGTTGTACTAGTTTGCTTCTTTTAGAAGCTTAAGCCTTATCCAAAAGTGCCTTACATGTGTCATTACCCTTTTGTTGACAAAGCACTTGATTATATCAGGTTGCCACTTGATTCTCATGACGAATGACTTCCCTGGGAGGGAAGTGAACGTACCCTTACCCCCATTGCACAGGTGAGGAAGTTAAGGTCTCAGAGGCTTAAATAAAGTCCAGTGGCTGGGCTGCTGGGACAGAGACCTTGGGCATCCTGTGGTCCCTGTGCTGCTTACCGAGTGCTGATCGTCTGCTCGACTTGTGGTTTTGCTGAGGCTTGGGTTCGGGTGAGCTGGGCTGCTTAGCTGGAGAGGTGGACCGTTTCCTGAGTTTGACCCTTACAGTCCTCTGCTAGTCATCTCCTACACATGGCGGGAAGATTGTATGCCGGAATGGCCTTCTTCAACTTGGCATGGGGGAGGCATCTCTTTAGCATGGAATGTTCCTAACAGTTGGACACCTACTTTGCTGTGTTTATCAGAGTCTGGTAGAGAGCCTTGTGGAGATTATCCAGCCTGGGAGGAACAGGTGGCATTCCAGCCTTACCACACCATCGGTCTGACAGCAGAGCATGGCGAGGGGAACCTCAGGCATCCGCCACTGAGAGTTGTGGCTTATAGGGGAGCTGGGCTCTCCTCTTTTGGTGAAACTCCCAGAGAGATGTGGCCTGATGGCCCTGGCAGTCGGCCTGTGGCTTGTCAGGGTGCAACAAGTCACCCTGCTGTGAGTGGAAGCCCACAGAGACGGGCTCCTTGGGGGAAGGCCCGGCTCAGCAGTGCTGTAGCCACAGGAACCAGTACCGTGCTGATGGCATAGGCACTCACGTTCGTTGAGTGGGATAAACAAGTGTTAATCCCGCATCTGTGCTTGGTTTCCTGCACTGGCTTGGATGGGTCACCTTGTAAAGTAGGAATGGCGATGAACTCCACCTTGAGTTGAAGTGATGATGCACTGTGTGCTTCTATACAGTAGGCGCTGCCTATATTGCTACATTTTAGCTACGCCTAGAACTTGTTAATGTCTAAAATGTATAGTGTCAGTGCTCTTCACGGACACACTTTTGTTCCAATAATTTAAGTCATCTGAAAGGCAAGCCTCTTTTCCATTATTCCCCTAGGGGATCCAATCAGATGAAATAGAGTTTATTTTAGATCCAGCAGTCATGTTTTGAGTGCCTGCTGTATGCCCAGCCCTGTATTTCTCTGGGCGGGAAAGACAACCATGCACGAAGCAGGTAAAGGCCCTGCTGCATGTGGTGCTTCATTGTGGTGCAGATAAACCAGAGAATGTCAGGGGTGATATATCCTTAAAGGCAGCAAAACAGGGTAATGTCGTGAGAGGCAAGAATGACTGGGGGCGGGGTGCTGTTCTAAACTGGTCTGTAACACTGGAACCAAGACGAGAGGAAAAGAGCTGGCCACGGGCACAGCGTCTCTGGCACAGGAGCAGACATGAGAGCTCGGTGTGCTTGGAGGAAGGTAGTAGGATGAGAGGTAGGCAGGGCCCAGGCTGCATAAAGTATTATGGACTGGTACAAGGAATTGGGATTTTTTTCTAAAGGAGATGGGGATAAAAAAGGAGATGGAAGGTTTATTTCATTTCATTTCATTTCATAGAGTGCAAGTGGGGGAGGGGACAGAGGGAAAGAGAAAAAGCCTTAAGTAGGCACTACACTCAGTGTGGAGCCCTGGGATCATGGCCTGAGCAGAAATGAAGAGTTGGATGCTCAGCTGAGTGAGCCACTCTGATGCCCGGGGATGGAAGGTTTTAAGCAGGGAAATGACGTATGATAAACATTTTAAATGGGTCATCTATTTGCTTGGTAGGACGCTAGGCTTTAGTTGTGCTTTGACACCAATTGGAAGCTATTGACACAGTCTCAGGAGAGGTGGTGGTGGCTTAGGGTAGGGTGGTGGTAGCGGGATGGAGAACAGTGGGCGATGTAAGCCAGCGGTAGGGCTGATGGCACTCACAGATTTGGTGGGGGGGCTGTAGTGGGTGCAGTTAGTAAGAGGAGAAGAAACCAGGAGATTTCTAGCTTTGGGATATGAATAATACAAGTAGATAATGATGGAAAAGAGCAAGTTGGAGGAGGGGAAATAAAGTGCTTGATTTTGGAATAATCTGAAGTGGGAGGGTGGAATGTGGGTAGAGTTACAGAAAAAACAAGATTAGCCTTGAGTTTTATCACCTTCTATCAACTGTTGAATCTGGGTCATAGGTACAGTGGCGATTCATTGTATTATTTCTATTTTGTATATGTTTGAATTTTCCATAATGAAAAAGAAGAAACTTGGGAGATAAAAGAGTTTTGTATTGGATGTGTTGATTGAAATGGAAATTGAAATCAGCAGTAGGATATGTGAGTTTGGAGTTCACTGCTGGAAATAAAAGGTTTTAAGCCATGTAGAGGGTAGGGAAAGTGGGCCTGGGACTCAGCCCTGGGGCGCGTCACCATTTAGAGGTGAAGGCAGAAGAGGAAGGACCATTGAGGCCAGAGGGTAAATCAGGGTGTTGGTGAAGCCAGGGGAAAGTGTTTCAAGCGGGGAGTGGCCAACTGTGCCAAACTGTGGAGACACGTCACTGAATTTAGCAAAATGGATGCTGGGTGACCAGAATGACTGGTAGCGCAAAGCCCAGAGTGAAAGCCTGACTAGACTGTGCTGGAGGGAGAATGGGAGATAAGAAATTGGAGCCAGGGCCATACATAGTTTTTGAAAAACGTTTTACGTGAATGGGAGCAGATAAATGACAAGACAGTTGAATTAAGGGAGAGGCTTGTTTTGTTTATATTTTGAGAAGCAGCAAAAACACAGTGGCCATGTGTCTGGATTTGAATCTCTGTTTTGCCACTTACTAGCCCTGGGACCTCAGTTTTCTCATATATAAAATGGAAATGATGATAATGATACTTGCTTACTAGGGTTGTTGTGAAGAATGAATGAGTGTATGTGACCTGCCTGGCACATGGCGAGTTACACACAGGTGTTTGCAGCTGATGGGCGGTGGAAGATTCCAGTGCTTGCGTGTGTCTCATAGAGCGGGGCCAAAGGGGTGACGTATGCTTGAGAGGGCAGAGAGGAAACTCAGCCCAAGTGGACAGGGTAGCCTTTGGTGGGAGCAACGAGAGTCCATTTGTCATGCCAGGACGTTGACAGAAGTTGTCACTTGACAAATTTGTGGTCTGTCCTTTTCAGTAAATCACTTCAGTAAAACCAGTTTCTTCTAGTTAGAGTCCTACTCACGAGATTGGTTTTCTGCCACAATTTAAGTCATTTTCTGGGCCTTGATCTCCTTATGTGTAAAGTGATGCACTATTTTTTTCATGTTTATTTATTTTGAGAGAAAGAGAGAGAATCCCAAGCAGGCAGTGTGCTGTCTGCGGAGAGCCTGACACGGAGCTCTGTCTCATGAACCCATGAGATCATGACCTGAGCCAAAATCGAGTCAGAGCTTAACCAACTGTGCCACCCAGACACCCCAAAATGATCTATTTTGAATGATGACTAAATTTTCCTTTGACTCTGAAATTCTCTGTGCCCTAACTGTATTTTTGTTTAAAGTTATCTCTAATCCTGGCTTTGTCTACATTTTCAAGCCAGCAAACGAATGAATGGGAGTAAACAGAGGAAGCCAGTCAGGTTTCCCACAGAAAGATCTGTTTCCTGCACAGAGACTTTTGCAGCAGGAATAACATCAAAATATCCTACATAAAACCAGTTTTAAAAATCAGTATGATGGAATTTCCTTTTAGATGCTGACTCCGTCAAACCATTAAAAATGTGTGCTAGTAAAAGTTGGCAAATGTATTGTTATTTTATTGAACAGTAGAAGAGTCTAAATATTATTTTATGGAAAACTTCATTTCCTGCCATATGTTTTAACTTAGGACATGGCTGGTTGAACCATTAGTTGTGAAACTTTTTGATCCATTAAGCATGAGAACAAGTACAAATGTTAAAACCGAGTTTCTCCATCATGTTTTCCTTATTCATAAAAGTAAAGAAAGAGGGGCATATAACAAGGGCCATGATTACAATCCTTAATTATATGAAACTAGCCTCAGAGTAAAATAAAGATGTGGCCTTCAAGAAGATTTTGCTAATGTTTTTAATCTGCATTACTAGATATCTTTATGAAGTATGTGAATTTGCATTTGCTGAGTAAAATAAAGAGTTAATAGGAAGGCATGTCTTTAAAAATCATCAATTGTACATGTATTTTGTGTGACCAGATACAACAGTTTTGCTCTGATTATTAGGACTAATAGCAACAGGCATAATACTGTTTGTATTAATTGCAGTAGGCATAAAGCATCTGGGAACATTTTTGGTCCTAGAGACTATCTAAATGAAAATAGGATGTTTCAGTAGAAAGTATAACTTCTTTCCTTTCTTTTTACATAGTCTAGCATTTGACTGTGAGGCTAGCTCACCATCCAGCTGAAATTCTGTGCACACCCCGCTCCCTCTGCCCATGACCATGAGTGTTGGTTCCCCCGCCACCAGGTGACTTGTTAGGATGTGTTTAAAGCTTATACATGTCTAGTTTTATCAGTGAATCTGACAGACGTCAGTTAGACTGAAAAAAAATCTAGCTCTTGGCTATGTTTTTACAGATTATTATATTCAAAGAAAATGAGTGGTTATAAAATCAACAGTTTTTTGTAAATCTAAAAAAATGAAGGTAATACTGTCATGGAGACTTCTCTGAAGATTCCTAATACTTGTTTTCATAATATATTTAAAATAGAGTGTGTGGCAAACAAAGGAAGAATCCTTGTTTTACTGAAGAAATCCCTGCCTTCCCTTACCTCTCTCACTGTTTTAAACATGAATCTAGATTTTTCTATAGTGGTTACATCTGCTCCCTTCCTCCCTTTTCTTTTCAAACAACAAAAGGCCCTTGAACTTCTACTAATTTTTGTTCAGGAATCCAATCTTAAGTGACTGTAAGTTATTTTCATTCATTCTGCAAACGTTTGCTGAGTCTTACTATGTGTTGGGCCCTGTGCGTGATCTAGGGAGTATCAAGTATACACGTGTAGATGCCACCGTATACCTGACCTCGGGAGACTGGTGGTCTTGTGTCGGGGGGAGACGTGTTCAGGAGCTCTTAGAGTTACAGCAACATGTGCTAAGTGTGATAAGAAGATCCACACGTTTTATTGGTGGAGTTGCGAGGCCGGGGAAAAGCAGGAAAACCTCACATGGGGGCTAGTGTTTGAGCAGGGCCTGGAAGGGCGGCAGGAGGTTGACTGACGGGGCAGAGAGCGTGGTGCCTGCCCGGTGACCTAGCCAGGGTTTGGGGAGGCAGGCAAATGTCAGGTGCCTTTGAGGACCAGCAGATTATCCACTTGGGCTGTTAAGCCACTAGCAGAGCTCAAGCTACAAAGGCCTGTTAGCATTTTTATTTTATTTTATTTTTTTGGAGTTGAGTATTAGCCCCTGAAGGTTTTGAGATGGAGAGTAACTTAGGTCAGAATATTAGCAGTATTTACCTGTTGGCTGCTTTGAGAGCAACAGGAAGGAGTCTAAGCAGTTCAGGTGAGAAGAAATTCTTGGCTGAGGATGCTGGTGGGTGAGTACAGGGAGGAAGAGACATGAGTTGAACTCATGGAACTTGTTCATGTCAGGGACAGAGTGCCTGGGAGAGAGTCAGAGGTTCTGTGGGGTCTGTGTGTGTGTGTGTGTGTGTGTATGCATATGTGTGTACCAGTTGAAAATGGATTTGACTCTTGCATCCAGGATGAGCCCTGACTAGAAGTCCTGATGATGGAAAGCAGCCACTCTGTGGGGCGCCCTGAGGGCAGAGGCAGCCTTCCCCGTCTGCCTCTCCAGTGCAGGACAGCCCACGCTTGAGAAGTGCCTGTGGAAGGCTAGATTTGGTTGGACACATAAGTGAGTTTACTGTTGGGGTGGGACTATGAAGTGATTGAGGGCCAAGCACAGCTTGGTTTGAAGCTGGACTCGGCCATTCCTGAGTGATCCTGAGCAAGTTACTAAATCTTTCTGTTTCCTTATGTACAAAATGGAGGATACTAACACCATCTGTTGGGATATAATATGAGTATTCATATTAATGAATTGGCGTACGTGAGACATTTAAGCCTGTACCTGGAATACACCTGAGATAAAAATTCCCCAGACGTTGGCTCTGTTACTCAGAGGGGAGTGTAGATGTGGGCCTGATTTCCAGAAAAGTAATGAGGTTGGGGTGGGGGTTAGTAGCTTTGGCCCAGAGATAGGAGAGGGGGTAGGAGTGGGGCAGTTTAGAGAGAGCTCCCGGTGAGGAAGTGCGAGGAGGGAAGGTAAAGGAGCAAGGACCAGGTTGGGGAGGCAGGAGGGGACCCTGCCAGAGAGTTCAGTGTGAGCTATCCCAGGCAGAAGAGTGTTTCAGGATGGAAGGGAAGTAAAAAGTCAAAATCGGGCTCTGGGTGGCTCGGTTGGTGAAGTGTCCAACATCAGCTCAGGTCATGATCTCATGGTTCACAAGTTTAAGCCCCACATCGGGCTCTGTGCTGGCAGCTCAGAGTCTGGAGCCTGCTTCATACTCTGTGTTTCCCTCTCTCTCTGCCCCTTGCCCACTCGTTCATTTGTTCTCTCTCTCTCTCTCTCTCTCTCTCTCTCTCTCTCTCTCTCTCAAAAATAAGTAAAACATTAAAAAAAATTTTTTTTTAAGTGTCAAAATGAGAGAGCTCAGGGAGGGCAAGAACTGAGCCTGGACCTTTGAGTTCAGTTGTTCAGACAGACATCCGCCAACCTTAGAAGCTGGGTTACCTGTGATGATGGAGAGCTTCAGGGACAAAGAGAAGATTCTGTCAGATAAAGAAGTATCAGAGGCAGAGATTAAATAAAGGCCAGATTTCTAAAACGGCTTAAAGACCGTATGGCTTTAAAAACAATTTTTTTAAATGTTTTATTTATTTTTGAGACAGACAGAGACAGAGCATGAGTGGGGAGGGGAAGAGAAAGAGGGAGACACAGAATCAGAAGCAGGCTCCAGACTCTGAGCTGTCAGCACAGAGCCCGATGGGGCTCGAACTCACAAACGTGAGATCATGACCTGAGCCTGAGCCGAAGTTGGAGGCTTAACTGAGCCACCCAGGTGCTCCTCATATGGCTTTTTTAAGCTTATTCAGTTTGAGAGAGACAGACAGACAGACACAGCGTGAGTGAGGGAGGGGCAGAGAAAGGGAGAGAGAATCCCAAGCAGGCTCTGTATTGTCAGTGCAGGAGCCAGATGTGGGGCCTGAACCCACAAACCATGGGATCATGACCCAAGCTGAAATCAAGAGTTGGATCCTTAAGTGACTGAGCCACCCAGGTGCCCGCAGTATGGCTTTTTAAGTTTATTCTAGCAAATAGGACACGGTACAAAGACCACTGTACCACTGTTTACTGGTTTTTATCTCCTCCATGAGATTCGTCCCTTTGGGGGCGGGGATGCAGTGCTCATTCTGCCGGGTCCGGCATGAGCAGCACTGGTGTGGTGGCATATATAACAATAAGTGAATAAAACATAATATATAATGTAATAAATACTAATAAGCTAATTATGATGAATGCCATAAGATATGTTATAATTGACACTTAACGAGTACTTATTATGAGCCAGCAGCATTATTAGTGCTTTGCACGTATGATCTCATTTAATCCTCCCAGCAGCTCTGAGGTACGGGGGCTGTTGATCTTACTTTATAGCCGACAGGGCCTGGGTTATGTGCCCAGGGTCACACAGCCGACAAACTCGTGCTAGGGCCGGGATTATATACCCCCGGCAGTGTGGTTACAGAGCACGTGGTGTTAGCCGCCACGCTGTGCTGCTGCTTTTATTTTGGAAGGGAGATGGCATTAGGTGTCCTGCCTGGTAAGCAGGAGGCCTGGAGAGAGGAACTGTGGCCCTGAAGGAGGGGGCTGGGGGCGGGGGGGGGGCACTGGTTTGGAGAAGATGAGCAGGACTTGGATCAGAAGCTCAGGGAGAGGGTCAGCGTGGAAACCAACCCACTTGCCCTCAGGGAGGGGAGAAGAAGGACTGGCAAAAATCCAGAGGAGGAGAGGCAAGAGATTTTATGGGAGCAAGAGAAAGGGAAGACATTTTCTGAGATACTTTGAGTTGGTGAGAGAGACCACTACCCATCTGGAGAATTGTGCAGTGGGTTTTTAAGAGTCGCTTCCCACTGGTAACTTGATTAAACCTAGTCCACTTGAAGGTGTGTGAACCTAGTGTGTGAGGTTCATTGACCTTGACAGCTTTCCAGGGCACCCTTTGGTGGAGCCATGAAGCTAACACCGTCCAAGGAGAACGACTGCACTTTGGTCACCTGCCACTGCTTTGAGTTGCTTCCAGAAGTGGAGTTGAATGGCAGTAGGAGGTTGAGGAAAGAGTCATGTTGTTTTTTTTTTTTGTGACAAGATGTTCTGAAGATGTCATGTTGTGAAGGTGTCCCAGATTTCAGGAGGAAGAAAAACCCAAAGGTGGAAGAAACAAAGAATGAAGGAAGCAAAGGCATTTAGAACTGGAGAGCTGCAGAGGAGTGGATGACACTGAGGAGGCCTGACTCAGACTTTAGAACTTTCTAGAAACCAGATATGTTGTTTAGGATAGTGCTTCTCAAACTATCTGTGGCGAAGAGCTATTTTTGATATTGTTCTAAGGCTGTGGACTGTTTATATTTTGTCAAATATCAACAAGGAATTAGAAAAATAAATTACAAATCATAGGGAATACAAATCCAACTTGTTGTCTATTATTAGATTCAACAGACTCTGAAATTGCTAAAAATAAGTTGCTAAGTGCTTACTTATAATTTCTGAAATTAGCTTGTCATGGACTTCTTGCAGGCTCAGAACAAAATAGGCTCGTAGCTAATAGTGGGTTTCACTTTGTGTATGTTGTATTGACCGAGAATTTAGACACCAGGCAGAGGGTTCCCAGGGGTCCAGTTCCCCGGGCTCTTTCCCGATTACAGCCTGGTGCATGGAATATACTAGACACTCAACAGATAAACACTTGTTAAACAGCCCTTTAAAAGATGATTTTGGGTCACCTAGGTGGCTTAGTCGGTTAAGCATTTGACTTTAGCTCAGGTCTTGATCTCACAGTTTGTGAGTTCAAGCCCTGCATTGGACTCGATGTTGTTAACTCGGAGCCTGCTTCAGATCCTCTGTCTCCCTCTCTCTTTGCCTCTCCCCCACCCTTTCTCAAAAGTAAACGGTTTTTTTTTTTTTTTAAATGATGC
>PISW01011484.1:0-40215 GCA_004023785.1 Mungos mungo
CCATCCCGTCTGCACCCCCACCATCCCGTCTGCACCCCCCGCCCCCAATCAGCGCAGGCTGCTTGCTGAAGCCAGGCTCTCCTGAGGGGCCAGCAACCCCATCCCCAAATGTTAGCTTGTTTATTATGGACCCGGACCTTGCGGACTATAGGTCACGTATGTTAAAAAACACACAAGCCCAGACACTGCAAAACAGGGGCGCCCGTGAGCCCCGCTGTTCCGCCTCATCCACATGCTTCTGCTTTGGAGTGGCCAGGACTGTCCCCGGGGAAAACCCAAGGTCAGCTGTGTTCAGGGCTTGGGGCGGAAATGGGGGTTCCTCCACCAGAGATGCCTTCCCCCAGATCCTGGGGGGGCCTGAGAGGCCCCTGGGGAGTCAGGTCACCTGGGAGGAGGCGTGGGGCAGGGAGGGGGCTACTGGGTCCTGCCCCACCTCCCAGAGAGCCTGGGTTTGTGAATGAGAAACCAGAGGGCCGACGGGGGCTGTTGAAGGCAGAAAGCGCTGAGGGCCAGAAAGGACCGGAGGCAGGGGTGGAAGTCCTGGTAGCCAGGGGTTGGGGGGGGACCCGAATGCTCACCCCCCACACCCCTGACCGCCAGCCCTGCTGTCCTGGCCATGACCCATTCCTCACGGGCTGCTGGCCCGTCTGTGGGCCTGTGGGAAGGCCTGGCCGCAGCCCTGAACTCACCCAGGCCGGGCTGCCCTGATCCCTGCTGGCCAATCGCTTCTCAGGGGTCCCTGTCATGTGGGCAGGGAGCCCACCTTCCTGGCCAGGACTGCTCATGGCAAGTGGGAGAGGTTATGGGCACTCCGGGTGGGGAGATCTGTCTCCTTTTCTTGGGCACTGTGGACACCAGACCCTCTGACCAGGCAGGGCCTTGGTTGTCCCCCATCAGGGCCATTTCCACAGGGGAGCTCACCCCTCCGCATCCCCACATTATCTGGGATGGCCTTGCCAGTCAGAAAGCTCTCCAAGCTGAGAATGATCAGCCTAGGAATTCCTTCTGGGGCCCTCATAGGACGCCGAGGCCAAGTCAGTCCCTTCCAGCCCACAGGAGATGCCTCCGTGTCAGAGGTCAGCTGTCCCAAAGAGAATGCAGGAGTCCTGGGACCCAGGCCTGTTGGAGGTCCCCAGGCAGCCTTGGGGGGCGGGGCTACCCTGCGGGGCCTTGGAAGCCACCGGGGAGACAGTGGGGCGGGAGGCTGGGAGTCTCCAGCTGCCCACTGGCTCTGCTCTGGGGGTCGTGCCCCCTGTGGCTGCAGGGCCCAGCCACTGTCCTGCTGAGGCTCCCCGGGGGGCTGAGGACAGCAGGCAGGATGATCCGCTATTGACGATGGAGGGACAGGATGGGGAGGCTGGCCTGGGTCAGCAGATCCGCCCCAGGCTCAGGATGTGCCTGGCCATTGATCGGATGGACGCTGGCCTGTCTGGGACCTGAGGAAGGTGGGGGGCCGCCTGCGCAGCATTGTCAGGGGTGAGTGCAAATGAGAAGATAACTGCCCCTCCCCGCCACCACCGAGTTGTGCTGGGTCCACCCTGAGCCCCAGGGGTTCCCGATGGTGCCCTGGCACTGTCCCAGGGGGAGAGCTGGGGCCTGGCCCCAAGCCCGGGGTGCCCCTGGAGCACCGTCTCTGCTGGGCAGGGGACCCTCACCCCAGGCAAGGAACAGGGCTGTGACCTCCGCACCCTAGCAGGCACACTGACACCCGATTCTGAGGGGCTCCCTGACCTGCGAGGACCGGCTCTCTGTACGGTGGCCGAGGGCACCTGAGACCCTCCCAGAGATGAGAAAGTCCAGGCAGGCAGCAGAGACAGACGCCCCAGGGCAGCTGTGGGGGGAAGGCGTGCACCCAGGAGACAAAGCGACCGGGCAGGAGGGGCAGGAGCAGGGGGCAGAGAGCATGCTCACACCCAGACACAGGGGGCCAGGACAGAGAAAGGGCAGGGCTGCGGCCTGGCTCCCGAGGCTCCTGGGCGCCCCTCAGAGGTGGCGTGAGGCTCAGGTCACCTTGGCCAGCCCCCACTCTGGCCCTCTCCCGGCCTGCCTGCCCTCCGCCAGCCCGAGTGATTCATGGTTGGCGCGTATCAGTCACCGGATTGATTATCGGAGGCAGGTTCACTCGGTGGGGTCTGGGAGCCTCTGGAGCCAGGCGGCCAGGCCACCTGGAAAACCGCAGACAGGGCTCGGCCCCCTGCCCACACCCACCCTCCCACCCCAATCTTTGCCGCTAATGAATTGGGATTTGGTCCACGAAACCACAGCCAGCCCCCCCGGGGCTGTCTGGCTCCAGCAGGGCTGGGCGGGCCGCAGGAGCCCCGAGCCCAAGCCCCCGCGTGGGCTCCCCACACTGGCCCGCTGTCCCATGTGACTCCTCGCAGCTCCCAGGTGGAGGAGCCCCTGTGTGTGTCCCCTCCGGGCTCCCCCTGCAGTGAACCCGGCAGGCAGGTGAGGTGAGGGGGCCTGTGCGGTTTCTGCAGCTGCCCCAGCCTCCCTGGGCTCTGTCCTGCGCCAGGACCTGCCCCTGGCCCCACCCCGCTCCCCCCACACCCCCAGGCCACTGCCGCACCTGCTCCAGACCCACCCCTCAGCTGCGGCCCCACCCTGTCCCCAGGCCGGACTCCGCAGCCGGCCCACCGTCAGGGGCCAGGGGCCGGGACTGGGCCCCATTTGGGTGGCTGGTACCCGGCAGGGCAAGCCCCGGAGAATCGGAGGAATGAATGGAGGTGAGGAGGGCTGGAGGGCAGCACCAAGGCGCCTCAGGGAGACTCTCCTTGTAAATTCCCAGGCAGGGCGGGCGGCAGAGCCCAGGCCGTGGGGCGGGGGCTGGGCAAGGTTGGGCAAGGTGCCCCTAGGAGAGGGACCCAGGCATGGGGGCCGTCCCGCCGGGCCCTGGGTTTCCCTGGGGGTCCTGCCCGCCTGAGTCCAGGCCCGAGGAAGGTGGGTGACTGGAGACAGGAGGGGCGCTGGCCTCGCCTCCCTGAGAGGGGGAAGGGGGGCCGCTGACAGATCTGCTGTCAGACCAGCAGTTTTAAGGCAGGATTCCAGGAGAAAAAGAGAGAGATTTGCCAATTTAATGGAAAATCGATCCAGCCTCTGGCCGGCGCAGGCCCAGCATCGGGCACAGAGGGTCTCGGCAGCTCAGTGTGGGGCCTGGCCCCTTCCTCTCAGGGGGAAGGGGTCCTCTCCACAGCGCCTGAGTCTGGGGTCAGCTGGGACCGCCTGCTGTCCCAGCCTCGGCCCCCATGGCGACAGAGACCTGGGCCTCCTGCCCGCCCCCACGAGGCCGTGTGTGAGGCCTGGGGCCTGGGGCGCAGACCTTCCCGGGGTCCTGCGGCCCAGCCGTGTGGCGGGAGGGACGCCTCCTGCCTCTGCAGGGGGCCCGTCCCTCCTCTCGGACTGTGGGCAGCTCGGCACCGTCGCCACAGGCACTGGCCGCACGACCGCAGCCCGCACCCACAGCCCGCACCGCCGCCCCTCACGGCGACAAGCTCCGGGCCGCACACTGTCACCGTGGACCACCCTGGTCACCACGCGGCCGGCCCCGGGGCCCAGGTGGCCAGCTACTGTGGGCGCCGCCATCACCCCCCACCCCCGGTCAGCAGCCCACATCCCGTCCAGACCGCCCTCACCGCCCGATCTTTGGGGCCCCTGCATCTGTGTGTTGGGGGGACCCGCGCTGACTCTGCCAACGGCGTCCAGAGAGCCCTGGACCAGCCGAGCCCGGGTGCCCGGGGGCGGGGGCGGCAGGTGTCGCTCTCAGAGGTAAACACCCCGGCGTAATGAATGGCGGTGGGAGGGGCCCACGGTATTTAACAGCGGCTATCGGGTTGTGTGGCTCAGCCTGTAACCGGCACATTATGAAGGCTAATGGATTTTTGAGGCCAGATTGATTTTTCATTAATTTGGTAAAAATCTTTTTCCTCTCCCCTATAATTCTGTCTTAAAACGCTCCTCCTGACAGCTCGATAAGTCACTCTTGCCTTAATGCACGTCTGGCTCGTCGTCGGGGAGGGGTGGGGGGGTGGGGGAGGCAGGGGCGTTGAGGAGGCTGGGGGGGGCTGCCAATCATCTGCAGGTAAATACTGCATTATGTATGGCCCGGGGGCTGCGGCCACCCTGCAGGGCCCTCTCCCAGGGTGGCCTTGGCGGCTGCTGACAGTACAGCCCACCTGCAGGGAGAGAGCAGGAGACTGGGAGGACTGGGGGCGGCGAGGTCCCACTCCCGGAGGGGCTGACCTCTAGCGGGACCCCCCCGGGACTTCGGTCCAGCCCCCTCCTGCCAGCCAGGCCTGGGCGGTCTGAGAGCAGGGCCCTGCCATGGCCACACGGCTGCTTGAGGAGGACCTGGTAAGTGAGGGTGGCCCCCTGCCTCCTCGGGGCTGCCCTCGTCCTCCTGGGCCACACCGTCTGCAGGCTCCATGTGGGCCTGGGGCCTGACACCGGGCCTCTGGGGCCGTGGTGGGTGGGCTGACCTCCGGAGACATGAGGAGGGACTCAGCCACAATATGCGCCCTCATGAGGGGTCCAGGACTCAGGGGCACTGTCCCCTCCAGCAGAGCTCCTAACAGCCTCCTCCCGGCCTGAGCTCAAGCAGGGAAACTGAGGCCCATGACACACCCTGAGCTGCTGTCTCTGCGGTCTGCGAGAGGGGCGTCCTCTGTGGCCCTACGGACGGCCCCTGCCCAGCAGAACCCTAGGCTTGAGGTGGGTGGCTCTGCCCCATCCTTCCCTGTCCTGCTTCGGTGGGCCCCTGCGCTCTCCCCACACATCCTGTCTTCACTGCACCCAGGCCGGGTGAGGACGATGCCCCCGGCCTCGGCTGAGGGTCCAGGCTCCCTGGAGGAGAGGCTGGGCAGGTGGAGGGGATGACAGGGGAGGACGTGGGGTCCTCAGCAGCAGGAGAGCACAGGGACGCTTGGATAAGGAACTGGTAGGGCCCGGCAGGGGGTAGGGAACAGCCTCCCGAGAGGCAGGGTTTGGGTGCCCATCACCACCAGGAGGGATGCAAGCTTGGGGTCGGAGGCGCAGAACTGACGGCTTCTGGCACCTGCCTGGAAGGGATGTGCTCCCCGGAGGGGGGGGCAGATAGGAGCGGCCCGGAGGTCAAAGATCTTCCCCGAGGGGCGTGAGCACTGGGTGTGAGAACCGTGCTCTCTGCCCTGCCCTCGCCCCTCCTGGACTGTGAGCCGAGTCCCTCTGCCCCCAGGACAGGCCGGGTCTGCCCTGCTCCCTCCGGCAGAGGTCCAGGCCGAGGCAGGTGGCCGCAGACAGCCTGGAGGGGGCTTCACGTCACGAAGAGCCCAGGCCTTCCCCCGGTTCCCTCCTCAGGCTGGGAAACGGAGGCCCCCGGGGGACAGCAGAGGCAAAACCCAGTGCCCTCTGGCCCACGCGCTTGTGCACGCTGGCCAGGGCCCTCACAGCCTGCAGGGACGGCAGCACGGAGCTGGCACCTCCCAGGGGGCCCAGCCCCTGCAGAGGCGCCCCCACCTCCAGCCAGCGGTGCGGAGGGGCTAAAGTTCCTATCTGCCCCCGGAAGCCCCTCTCCCACCTCCGCCTGCTCCCGCCTGGGGGCGGCTTTGGCCAGGCCCGGGCTCCCTCTGCCCACACCGGCCACCACCCTGCCCCCCAGCGTCTGGAGCCAGCCAAGCCAGTTGAAGTCAGGGCCTCCCTGGCCGGCGGGCTCCACCTTCGGGCCCCAGCCCAGCTCCTCCAGCACCTGGAGAGCCACACTGGGCCCAGACCTCGGGCTGCGCCCCTCCACCCTGCCCCGCGGCCCCATGAGCACCTCCTCTCCACTCCTGCAGATGGTCCCAAACGGGTCTGTGTCTCCACACAGGCGGGAGCTGGGTGGGTGGACTGCACTGCAAGGGTGGTGAGAGCACAGACCTCCCCTCCCCCCGCTGCAGGGCGGGGGTCATGGGGTGGGGCACAGGGCGGAATGTGGACAGCCCTGCGGCCTCTGCCCCCCCTAACACACACAGCCGGGGGTTGGGCTGGGTGGTTCCGAGGCCCTGATGTAGCTTCACGCAGGCCTGTGACCCCACATTCCTGGGCCAAGGCCCCTCTAAAGACCTCAGTGTCTCCCTTGTCCTCAGTGTCTGTTTCCCACATCCCCCCCCACCAGCCGCCTGGCCCAGGCCGCTCTACCCATCCCCTCAGAGGCAGGGTTGGCCCAGGAGCCTCCAGAGCTGCCCCGGATCCATGCTGCCGCCCCCCTAGAAGGAGGCCCGCTAAGCAGTGACCAGCTGGTGCTGCCCCCCTCGTCCCACTGGACCCTGACGCTGGGCTGAGACCCCAGGAAGCCGCACGTCAGGGACCCAGGCTGCAAGGCAGGGAGACAGCCTCCCAGGCGCCATGCCTGTGTGCTCGGAGGCCAGGGAGGCGGGGCAGGGGGCAGGAGGGGAGGTCACTTTGCAGCTGGCGGGCCCCCCAAATGCAGATGTTCAGGCCACTGTGACTCAAAGTGCATCAGGGGCGGGGGTGGGTGGGCATCGTAGGCGTGGGGCGGGCTCTGCCTGGGCAGCCTTGGTGGAGCCTAGCGCTCTCCCGGCTTGCCCGCGGGCATGTCCCTCCTGCAGAAGGGCCCGCCAAGGCCCGGGAACACTCGGACGCATGTGAGGCTGCTGTCGGCTTCCTGTGGCCGTCCTAATACGTGACCACAAACCTGGAGACTTAAAACAACAGAACTTGTTCTCCCCCAGCACTGGAACTCAGGAGGCCGAAGTCGGTGTCTGCGGGGCCGCGTGGCCCCCGAGGCCCTGGCGGGGCATCCGGCCTGGTCCCTTCCAGCTCCCGGCGGCTCCAGAGCCTCTCCGGCCACCAGCCTCTGCCTCCAACTCCTCATGGCCTCTTGTATCTCTCACAGGGACGTGCATCGGGGTAATCAGGATTGTCTAATCTAGAGATCCTCAATTACACCTGCAAAGACTTTTTCCAAACAAGGGCACGTTCACAAGTTCTGGGGGGACGTACTTTTGGAGGCCACTGGGGAACCTGCTGCAGTGTGACAGCAGGTTCAGCAACAGCCCCGCCTGGGAAAGCCGGGGGCACAGCTGCCTTGGGCTTTCTGGGACCTGGACCCCACCCCAGCCTCCACAGAGGTTTCTGAAACCTCTGAGCCAGCCTCCCCCGCAGGGCAGGGCCTTGAGCTAGCTCTCCCTGCTGCTTCTCCGGCTGACCACCGCCTACATACCCCACTTGTGGACCGCCAGGGCCCGGGGACCACTGGGCCGGCCCCCACGGAGCTGTGTGAGTTCAGGGCATCAGACCGCCTTGCAAACCGCTGGAGGGTTCCTGGAGAGCGCCTTCTGCAGCCTCAGCGCCAGGCTCAGGGGCCACTGGGACTTCTAGCAGGGTTCCTTTCTGCAGGGCTGTGGCACAGATTGGGGCACAGCTTGGGAGGCTCCTGGGCCACTCCCGCTTCTTAGGGGATCAGGGGTAGACTGAGGCTACTACCTCCGAGGCCCTTCGCTGAGGCTGAGTCGGTGGGGGCAGGGGCGAGGTGGGAGGGGAGCTGGAGGAGAGTGAAAGGGGAGGGACAAGGGAGCAGAGGGAACCGGGTCCCCCACCCCATGGCCCTCGCCCCTGCCCTCTGCCCCCAGCTCTCCCCTGTGGATCGCTGGGCCCCCACCCCCACCCCGCGTCCATCGAGCCTGCGCCTCCCACGCCTCCAGGGCTCCCTTCCGCCCGCCTCTCCTCACATTAATCTCTGCGCGGCTCACTGCTGACCCAAGCGAAACGGAGTTTGCCTTTCCCCCTCTCGGCAGTTTTCTGTTGGCAAAGCAAAAAGGATCGCGGCGCGCACTCACCCCCGACCTCCCTGCCCGGGGGGACCACTCTGGAAAATGAGATGTTCCTGCGTGGGCCGCGGGGCCGCGGGGCGCGCGCCGGGACATCCTCATGCCCGCGCGGCTCCGAGCCGATGTGCGCGCGTTCGCACCCCCGCGAGCCCTGCTCTGTGCCAGGGGAGCTCCCCGGCGCTGAGCCTCTCCCCCGGGGGAGGGGGGCACACATGTGGGACCGTCACACCAGGTCACCGAGTCTTCCCAGCTATTCTGGGACTTGCGGGTGGGCTGCTGTGGTCTCTGCCCGGACCCAGGCCCGTCTGTGAGGCAGACACAGGTGATGCAGTGGAGCCAGAGACGGGGGCTGGAGCCTGCCCCGGAGGTGTGGCCGTATCCGAGGAAGGCTGAGAAGGTTCCAGCCAGACCAGAAGGCCAGGGAGCACAGGCAGAGGGCAGGAGCGATGCTGGAGGCCTGGTGTGGGGCCGTCAGGCGGGCAGATACCAGGCTCCCCACACGGTCAGAGCCGTGGGTGGGCCAGGCAGGCACACGCCGTCCTCACACCTACAGGCATATGGCCCGACCAGGACAGCCTCCGCCACCTGAGAAAGGCTGTTAAGGTGGGTTCTCATGGACGTGACCCTCCCCCTCCGGCACACACAGCAAAGGCCCCCCCACCGCTTTAGCCCCCCCTCCCTGCCGATGCGACCCTGAGCTGCCGGCTTAGGCAGGCTTGGGGCCAGTGCCAGGGCCCCCACCGACCAGTGGGGCGAAGCTGCAGGTTCTGCTAGGTGCGTGACCTCATTCCCAAGGGCTCCCAGGGCGGATGGGACTCTGCCTGCTTCCAGCTGCCTGGCTGGACCCGGAAATGCCAGGGAGGCTGGACAGGGAGACCGTTCCTGTGCGCCAAGGCGGCAGAGGCCAACTGGCGAGGTGGACGCAGGGTGGCCCTCTCGAGTGGCTGGCACCTGCGGGCTGAGCCTCCCAGTTGGCCCTGTGCGACTCAGGCTGGTCTCTACCTTACTCAATACCCACTTTCCTATGTGGAAAAGGGGCTTGTCGATGCCCGCAGAGCTGAGGCTCTGCTCCATGTCTAGCCCTGCCCAGCCCAAGGGTGCCCTGCGGCCCAGCACTGTGCCCTGCGGCCCAGCCCAAGGGTGCCCTGTGGGCCCAGCACTGTGCCCTGCGGCCCAGCCCAAGGGTGCCCTGTGGGCCCAGCCCAAGGGTGCCCTGCGGCCCAGAACTGGACTCCAACCCAAGAAGCACCTCGCCAGCTGGTCTCGGCGTGCCCCAGAGCTCCCTGTCTGCGCCCCGCCCCCGCTGAGGGAGAAAGAGCCTGCTCCCAGCCACCCCAGAGGCAAGGACCCCGGACACAGGGTGCTGGGGGGCAGAGACTGCAGGCTGTCTTGGGGGGGCAGGAGCGCGGTCTTCAGGAAGGCCCCCCCCCAGCGCGACGCAGAGACCAGTGGCAGCTTCTGTCCCCCAGCCCGTGCGCCCCTCTTGGGTGCAGCTTGGTGGCCAGAGGCAGGGGAGTCTCAGGGCCCTCCTGGACTAGCCTGTCATCCCTGATTAGCAGGCAATGGCCTCCTTGAAGCACAATTTTATTAATCAAATTAGTAAGTGCCGAGGTGACCTTGGTTGGTTCTGCTGAGAGCGGTGTTCTCCCAGGAGGGGCGGGCGGGTCGGCTCGGAGGCACCTGGACGCCCCCGGCCCAGGCTCAGGGAGGCGGGGCCGCCCTCCCTTACGCACGACGTCTTCCAGGCACCCACCCTCAAGGCCACCTGCCCATTCACGCCCGCCCCACCCAGACGGTAGCGTCACAGTAGGAGGGAGGTGCGGCCGCTCCCACCGAGGGGCGGGGCACCGCCGGCAGGGAGGGGCGGCCCCGGCTTGCAGGTGGGCCTCCCGCCGCCAGGGCCCGCCTGCCGAGGCCGCTGGAGCGGGCAGCGGCCGCCCCCTGGTGGCCACGCGCTCCCCGCCGCCCCGGCTCCCACGCCCACCCGCGGCCGCTCCAGGTGGCTGCTCCCCGCTGCCGCCCCGCCTCCCGGCCCCCGGCCCCCGCCCCCCCGGAGCCTGGCAGAACCCCCTGGAGCCTGGCAGAACGGAGCGGGGTGGGTAGGCCGGCGTGGGGGGCCGGGCCCACCGGGAAGCGCGTGAGACCTGGACAGAGGCCGCTGGTCTGGTTTGGGATCCACGCCTGGTGCGGGCCGCGGGGAGGGGACAGCAAGAATGCAAGTAGATGGGTCAGGAAGAGCTGTTGTGGGGATGGGCCTGACCGGACGGGGAGGGGGGTGCCAGGTGGGCCGGGCCAGTGGAGGGGCCCTTAGACGGGGTCAGGAGTGCAAGTTGGCCTGAGGCTGACCCAATCCTGAGGTAGGGTGTGGACAGGATGGGGGCCGTTCAGGGGCAGGGGCGCAGGGGGAGTGCGGATCTGGACCTCTGCCAGCCGGGTTCTGGTCCGCCCCCTTTGCCTGGGACGGGGCATGTGTGGGGAGGGGGCAGCCCAGGGGCCGCAGAGCAAGCGTGACACTTCCCATGTGTGGGTCCAGCACCCAACACCAGGCTCAGACAGCTCATCTAACATGGTCTTTTTAATGGGCAGCTCTGGGCACCAGGTGGGGCAGCAAACTGGGCTGAAAGTCCTTCAGGATGGGGGCGGGGGGCCGAGGGGCAGGCCCCTCACTCCCAGCCTGGGGAGGGGGAGGGTGGCACGCGGCTCAGGGGTGTGGGGACAGCCTCCCTCTGGTCTTGCCCCTCTTGGCGTTGCAGCTCCAGCCGGGGAGGGGCCTGGGGCTGGCTGGTGCGGGAGCTGGTGGCCCCTGCCCACACTCCTTCTGACCTCTCAGAAGCACCCCCAGGGCCGGCCGGCGGTCCCCCTGCAGTTGGGGACAGAAAAGAGTTAAGAGTCGGCTCCCTGGGCCTGGCCTGACGGTGGCCAGCCTGCGGGGTGTGATGGGGGAGGGGGCGGCTGGCGGGCCAGGGGCAGGCTGCGGGGTCTGTGAGGGGAACAAGGCCGCAGTGCCCCGCAGGGGTGCCATGCTGGGGGAGGGGAGTGTGAAACAGCGGCGCCCCTGCCCGAGGTCCCCGGCAGTGCGGGCACACAGAAGCCCGCTGAGGGGAGGACTGCAGCCCCGTCCAGGACAGGGACCCTCGGCCAGGTGGAGGCCACGGCACAGATGGCCGCTGGCCAGGCCACACCGGCGAGGGCGGCCCCGCGCCGGCGCCTCCCCGCTGCCCCGGAGCCGGGCTCACCGCGCCGGGCGGCAGCAGCGTCACGGCCTGCAGGCTCACGCCCTCCGCGCCGGCGCCTCGCAGCTGCGCCACCACCTCCGCGTGCCTCCACCACTTGCACGGCCGCCCGTCCAGGGACACGATGTAGTCACCCTCCCGCAGGCCAGCCGCCTGCAGGGACGCGGGGGTGGTCCTGAGTCCCCTGTGGGCGCCTGCCACCCCTGGCCACAGTCCCACCTGCCCCTTTCGACCCGGCGACCCGGCGACCCTACCGCGGCCGGGCCCCCTGGAATGACGGCGGCGATGAGCACAGGCGCGTCCCCCCGAAGCGTGAGGCCAAAGCCAGCCTCTCCCGGGGTCACCCGCACGGGCCCCACCAGCCGCCAGCGGTTCTTGGCTGAAAACACGGACAGGGGCCCCTGGGGGTGGGGTGAAGGGGTGTCAGAGGCTCGGCCGGCCACTACGGCACCCCTCTCCCCAATCTCTACATCTGGGGTCAAAAACTGGGTGTGGCAGAGGGGCGGGGCCCCCATCACAGCTTATCCAGGGCCCTCCCCCAGGGCAGGGAGCACTGGGCGGCAGAGCTGAGGTGCGGAGGGGTGCCCGGGCGGGGTGCTCACCAGCCGGTGGAAGATATCTGTCACCTTCACCCTGGAGAAGCTGGGCGCCCTGATCTCTGGCTTCTGCTGTGTTTCAGCTGCAATGACAAAGGTGAAGGGAAAACACCCAGGCCGAGGCTGGGGGACCCTCAGCCCCAGGGTCCGGCCTGCTCTACACACTGGCTGCTCAGCAGCCCCAGGGGGCTCCTGGGTGTCTCTGCTCTCCTGTAAAGCAGGACCCGCTGGGGGGGCCTGCCTGTGGGTCTGTCTCCCAGGCCAGTGCTCACGGCCTCCCTGGGGCGGGGGTCCGCTGCGGGGACAGCGGGGTGTGTGCCCGCGTGCGCCCCCCCGAAGGCCCACCGCTCGCATGGACCCTGGAGGTGGACTGGCTTCAACGGCAGCCACAGGCCTCGGGCCCCTGACGTCCGTGGCCGGCACACCCGTCCCGAGGGGCTGGGCTGCTCACGCGGGATGTCGGGGGCTTCCGTGGTCTCCAGGAAGTCGTCCTCACGGTCGAGCTCCGAGTACCTGGCCAGCGAGCGCCGCAGGGCCTGGGCCAGCACGGCCTGCAGCAGGTCCACCCTCCGCAGGGCGCGGCCCGGGGCGTGCAGCCGCAGGGCCTCCTCCTGGCCCAGGATGGCGCGCTTCAGGTGGGCCTTGCCTGCGCGGGACACAGCCAGCACACGCTCCGTGGGGCCCACCTGGCCCAGGCCAGAGCCCGGCGCGCCCCACCCCTGGACGCAGCAGGAGGAGGGAAGCTGAGGGCTTCTGGGACCATCCCGAGGGCCCACTGGCCGCTCCCGGAGGAGCTGCCGGGTGCGGAGGACCAGGCAGGGGAAGAGCTGCCGCCCACCTGCCCAGGCTCCCCTCCTCGCCCGGGCCCTGCCTGGGACTCAGCCGCCAAGGGGACATTGGGAGGCAAGGTGGCAGGTTGTCAAGTCGCCAGACACCAGGCATGCCCGGAAGAAGTGACTCATGAAGGAGGGGTGGCTCGTCCCCTCGGTGGGCCCCAGCCCCCGCCTCGTCAGGCTGCCTCACCCAGCATCCTGCGCCTCTCCTGCTCTTGAGATGGTGCAGCACCTGGGGGCCCAGACGTGGCCGGGAGCCCGAGGACGGCCTGGGGGGGGGCTGGGCAGTCCGCCTCGGCCGCTGGTGGGGATCAGAGAGGGCCGTGAGCCTCCCCGCACCGGGCCCCTGCCGGCACCCGTGCGAGGGGCGGGGCACTCACGGGGGCCGTCGCAGAGCGCCGCGGCCGCGTGGTAGTGGGCCAGGGCGCGGAAGAACTCGGCCTTGACGCGCACGAGGGTGGTCCAGGCGAAGGGCACGTAGTCGCGGATGGAAGGCTGGGCGGTGCTCTGGTGCGCCAGCCTGTACTCGGCTGCCACCTGCCAGAGCACGGGGTGGGGCGCGGGGGGCTCCCTGCTCAGTGGTCCGTCCTCTCCCTGCCCCGACCAGAGTCCCGGGGGCCCTGCCCCGCATGAGCTGAGCCAGGCTCAGGAACCTGGGCCCCAGGGGCAAGGACTCAGGACCCCAGGTTCCCGAGCAGCTTCAAAGACCAGGGCGACAGCTGGCTTTGGGAACAAACAGGAGACTCAGCACCTGCACCCTGCCCGTCCCTGCCCGGACCCGGGATGCGGGCCCTCCTGCTCACCGGGCCACCATGGCTCGGCCAGGTCTCCTGTGGGACGAGGGCTCCCTGTCCTCACCTGTGCAGCCTCCTGAGCCAGGCGCAGCTGGGCCAGGGAACCCTGGGGGGCCTTGGGGGACGGCAGCAAGAGGCCCTCAAAGATGCACTCTTGGGCCTGGGCAGTCATGAGTCGTTCCAGCATGGAGAGCGAGGCCGGGCTCATGTCGGGGCTGGGCGCTCGGGCAAAGTTCTCCCTCAGGAGGCTGAAGGCCCCTGCGGAGGGGCGCTCACAGCACGAGGACAGGGCTGCCCCCCCGCTCCCCCGGGAAGACCCCTGCATCCGCTCTGCCCCCCACACTGGGGGGCCATCCTGTCTACTCTCCCCCCACCCCAGAAAACTGTGGCCGTGGGGCTGGGCTCCCCTCACCGGCAGCCCTCTGAAAAGCCTCAATGGCGCGCCTGGTGCCCTCGGGGCAGGAGCGGTCCTGGCGAGCCCCGATCTGGGTGTAGAGGGCCCCAATGTTGAAGAGAACACTGCCCTTCTCGAAGGCCAGCGCCCGCTGCTGGGCCGGGACCCCCGTGAGCGAGTCATACCTGTGGGTTGGTGAGTCTGCGTGCAGTTCCCACACAAGCACCCGGGAGTCACAGCAAGGGCTTTGGGGGGCAGTCGGTGGAGGCCAGTGCCCCCCGCCCCCCGCAACCTACCACTGGAAGAGCAGCCCCAGGCTCCTGGTCGGGGCGACGAAGCGTGCGTCCAGGAGGCAGAGCTGGTTGTAGTAGGCCATGAGCAGCTCCAGGCCCGCCTCACTGCGGCTGGGGGTCCGAATGGCCTGCGGGGCAGGCACCAGCTGGGGCTCGGTACCCCAGACCCCTGTCCCACAGCACACACTGCACCCCGGGACCCCCTTGGCTGCCCCAGCCCAGTGGGAGTACCCCAGGGTCTAGGGGTGACAAGCACATCGCCCTGTCTGGCGCTCTCGTGGACCACGCATGCCATCCCCAGGACACTGTGAACACTGGGGCGAGGCCCAGGCAGGGTCCCTGGGGAGGGGACAGGCAGAGGGCAGCCACTCCCAGGGGGCCAGCAGCATCTGATGAGGACAGAACTTCGGCCACCTGTGTGCCCTGCCTGTGTTTGTGCTAATGCTCACTCGGGGTGTGCCAGTCTCCCGACTGTCCCCAGGGCTGCCCCTGGCGGGGACTCCTGCATGAACCTGTCTACACTGAGCTCCCTTCCTCTGCCCCTCACTGAACCTTGTGTTTTCCCTTGTGAAGCGGGGTGGCCGGTCTCTGGGGGTCCTGGGCAGGGAGGGGGCGGGAGGGGCCCACTCACCTGCCGCAGGTCCTCCAGCTCCCTGATTTCCGCCTCATACGAGGCACTGTCCTCTCCGAAGTGCCCAGAGATCAGCTCCTGCTTGGGGGAGGGGCAGGTGCAGGCCTTCCCTGCTCACCCGGCCCAATGTGGCGGTGGGTGGTGGAGGCCCCGGGGCCCCTGAAGAGGGGCTGAGGACTGGTGTGTATGCAGCGGCAGGTCCCCTCCTCTGGTCTTGGGGACCCTCCCCCGTAGCTACGGGGCTCGGGGACTTGGTGCTGCTTCTGCTCAGAGCCCTTCCTGTGAAGCAGGTGCTCTCCTGCCGCTTGGCAGGCAAGGGCACTGAGGCCAGGAGCTGGGCCCCTCACCGTGCCGCCTGCTGGGCAGCCTACATCACCAGCCCCTGTGAGGACCCTGGGAACCATCAGGTTTTCACAGCAGAGGCTCTGACCAGCGGGGCAGCCCCCCGCCAGTGCTGACCCTCAGAGTGAGAGTCGGGAACCGTGTGACCAACTGTGGGCTTTCAGCAGGACGCGGAGCTCTGCCGTAGTGGCCCCATGGTGGGCTCTGCTCCTACGGCCTGGGCAGGCTCGGCGGCTGCAGTCCAACCCCCATCCCTCTGGGCCTGTTTCCTCATCTGTCCCGCGTGATGGCTGGACCAGGAAGCTTTGGCGACCCCTTCAGACCCCAGGGCAAGGTGTGACCCTCCGGGCAGGGCCGTGTCCCACCAGACCCCAGGGCTCACAGGTCAGCACTCACCCTCAGGGGTGTGGACCAGTCCAGCTCCTTGGTCTCCTTCAGCCCCAGGGGGATCATAGGGACAGTGACACCTTCACTGGAACCAGAACCATTGACCCCAGACTCTAAGGCTGGACCCTGCTGTCCCCAGTGGCCACTCCCTACGTCTCCAGGCACTGGTAACCCTCCTTTCCTGATTCTGATACGTGTCTTGCACACACACCGCACAGCACGCAGATGCTGTCCTGGATGGTGTCTTGCACATGCGCCCCACATCCTCCTGCACGTACACACCTGCCCGAGCGAGCACGCACCCCTCAGGCCGGCCCGCCTCTTCAGGGCCCGCACACACAGCCCCGCCCACAGGTGCGCACACACACAGCCCCGCCCACAGGTGCGCGCACACAGCCCCGCCCACAGGTGCGCGCGCACACAGGCACACACACGCACCCCTCCGGCGGGTCTGCCTCCGCACTGCCGTTGAGTTCCTCCAGCTCCTCCTTCAGCAGCTGCAGGCTGGAATTGACGTTGCTCAGCTCCAGGGCCACTGTCTCCCTGACCCAGGCATTGCTGGTGGCTCTGGGGGAGGCCAGACTGAGCTGAAGCCCCATTCTGCAGCCGGACCACGCGCCCCTGGGCCTCCCTGCAGCCCCTCCCCAGCCTGGGCTCTGGAGCCCACTCCCAGAGTGCTGTGCTCATAGGCCCAGCCCCCTCGGGTGGGGCACTGTGGGGTCCAGGGCCCCCAAATGACCCCTCTTCTCTGAGCCTCCCTGTAGTCCGTGCAGGCTCCTGTCCACCACGCATGTCGTGGTGACTCTGGCCCAGGGCACAAGCTCTTGCCTCCCACCACCTCTCTCCTTGGATGCAGGCTCTGGCGTGCCTTCCATAGCGACACAAAACCAACTTTCCTGGGGTGGGGGAACGGGTGTCAGCCCCTGTCTGTGCCTCTATCTGCGCACCGGACAGAAGGGCCTGGGTCCCCAGGGAGGCCAGGCTGAGATCAGGGATGGGGTAGACAGGGATACAGGGTGGCTAGGGCCCCTCGGCCCAGCAGAGCCGCATCCTGGATGCAGCGGACAGCTCTGTGCACACTGACTGGGGCTCTGACAGGCCGGCCCATCTTCCTGGGCCACCAGCCAGGCAGTGGGCTCGCGGAGACATGCGTGAGGGTCTGAGAGGATGTTCAGCTCACTGTTCTAAGAGACAGCTCTTCAGCCTGGAGGACGCTTTCCTGGGTGCTCAGTCTTGGGACACCTGTCACAGTTCAGCCCAACCGGTGGCTCTACTGAGAAAGCCCTCTGGTCACCAGATAAAGCAGAGGGCACTGCACACCAGCTCCCTCCAGCCCTGCACGCACTTGGCTGACCCTGAGCTGACCCTGCCAGGGAAGTCCACCAAGGTTGGGGCCCGGGTTGTCTGGGAGGGTTCCATTTGAGCAGCACGGCTGCCCCAGACCCCGGGGAGAAGCCCAGCCCCTCCTCCTGGAAGCCTGTAATGGCCATAGTCACTGGCTCACACGCGCGTCTCCCGAACCAGACCACAGGGTCGGGCGGCTGCCTGGGTCACTGCCTTGCTCCCATAGCCCCACACGGGCTGGGGTCTAGGGGGGCCTCAGGGGACAGCAGCACCACTGCCCCAAGGGACAGGGCGGCGGCCGGCCTCACCTGTACAGGTTCTCGGCGCCCGCCCGCATCCGCAGCTCCTTGTTGATCTGCTGGTGGACCTGGGCCCTGCGGCTCTGCAGGTGGCCACGCGGTGTCTGTGCCAGGGGGTCACAGGCCTGTGGAGAGGCCGAGGGTCACAGAGGCCGACAGCTCACCAATGCCAGACGGCTCCCGCAGGTGGGGAAGGGGGTGCGGCACAGGTGCGGCCCAAGCCAGCTCCCCAGGCCGGCCTAGTTGAGGTAGAATGCCGGAAAGGAGGGGAGTGGCGGCGGTCAGGGCTGGCAGCGCACAGTGGTCGGGGGAAGGGCTGGCACTCGGGCCCCAGGAAGCAGCTGGGCCGATTCTGTGCAGCCAGCACCAGTGTGACGGGGCTCTGGGAGCCTCTGGCGGGAGGTGGCCAGTTGCTGAGCACATATCATTCTGCGCTTTTGAACTTCACCCCATCACCCCCGTAATCCACTCTACCCACACATTTCTAGCATGAGTTCTAGCACGGTTGGGGATGACTCGTCCTGGCTCCTGCCAAGGTGCTAATGGAAAGGGGCCCGCCTACAGGGGTGCTGGAGGCTGGCTTTCCAGCCTACCTTGCTCCTGTGCTCCTTGGCCCACGTGGACCCTGGGATACATGTCTTGATTCGTGATACGAAGGTGTCACCCAAGCTGGCTGTTTACATGCGGGGTCCCTTTGGGCAAATGCCAAACCACAGACCCAGGGTCGCCCAGCTCACAGGCAGCAGACCAGCCTCCCCACTGCCCATTGGCCCTTTAGCCACGGTTTCTCATTACACGGGACAATCCTGCCACCTGCCCGTGTGGGGCCCCCAGGCAGAGAGCCATGCAGCCGCAGAAGGCAGAGATGGGGGTTCCCAGCCAGAGTCATGTGCGGCCAGGTGACCAGAGACTCCGGGCAGGGAAGCTGAGGGGCTTCCACGGCGGCCAGGACGGGGGGCTGGGACAGCCTTCAGGGCCGCAGTGGGACCATGCAGCCATGGCCACCATGCCTCCTCCTGGCCATTTAGGGCCTTCGTCTGCAACAGTCACCAGCCCTGGAGTCAGGAGGAACTTCCCAGAATGCACCTTCCCTGGGTAACATCCCCACAGTTGGTCACATGGCCTGAATAGAGTGGCGGTGAGGACAGTGCCTCCAGGTCGCTGCCCTGACGGCAGGGACAGGGCTTTATTCAGGTGGTGCTGAGGTCAGGCCCCTTGCAGTGCCCACTGTCTTCCACATATTTGAGGAAATGTGGCCTGTTTTCTTTGATATACACCCCCTGCTGGCAGGCAGGGGCAGTTTCAGACCTTTTGGGGGCTACATCTTGTCCCAGGCCTTTCCCAAGTGGAAGGCTCCTGGTGCACAGCCACCTCAGATTATGACTCAACACCCCCCCAGCCCCCAGACTCCAGCATAGTCAAGAGAGAAGAGAGATCAATCAGGGAGGGCCTCCCAGAGGCGGAGGCATCGTCCTGCGAGGCCACCCAGCGATCCTCAGGTAACTGGGAAGAGGAGGCTTGTCCCACCTGAACACCAAGAGAAAGAACGCTGGATGTGGAGGGCTTCCTGCTCGGGGCCCTTGGGCACGACCCTCATCTGTGCGTCTCGGGGGGTGCCAAGAGGGAAAAAGACAAAACATGGCCCTCCTCTCTCTGCTCTGCTATTCGGCTGTCTTCCTGGCCTGTGCCTCTTCTCCATGGCGCCCCCGCAGCCCGCTCCGTGCAGGAGGGAATGAGCCAGGGAGGTGGGCAGTCTCCCCTCCAGGAGACCCGATGACCTGAGAGGGAGGAGCGGACCACAGCCAAAGCTACATCCCGCCCCTTCTGAAGCAAATCTCCAGCAGGTTCTAGAGGTTCTGGGCCAGCAGCCATGTCCATCTGTTCGGGGATGGGGGTGTCCGCGTGCTGGGCAGAGGCCACCAGCTCAGGAGGGCTGTCCTCATCCACACCCCACGTCTTCTCCCCAGTGTTGAGTGCTCCTGGTGAGATGTGCCGAAAGGGGGGAGGGGATGCAGCCTCCGAGCCCCGCAGCACCTGCACAGACCTGGTCTCGACACTGGATGGCCTGTGGGTGACGCCCAGGGAACACCGAGGCGCCAGGCTGCAGAGAGGGGCAGCCTGAGTGCCCCCTCCTTCCCAGCACAGACTCCGCAGGCGACCACTTCCCACCCCTCTCCAGCGCTTCCCCACTACTCCTGGAAACGGTCCGGTCCAGAGTCGGCGCTCCAGGGTTAGGGACCTCAAAGGGGGAGGAGGTGTGTGGGGAGTGAGGAAATGGACGAATGGCCCATCGGTGAAGCCCTCCAGCCATTTCCTGTCCCTGGGAGACTCCAGCTGCCTGCCGCTGTTAATGTCATCAGATACAGAGCTAGGGGCCCAGGGCAAAGCTGAGCAGTCCTGGGAGAGGGAGGGAAAGGCTAGGAATAGAGGAATGATGGGACTAGCACAAGGGCCACGGGCTGTCACAGACCGGAACCCAACACCTGAGGTGGAAGGGGGCCCCGGAGCGTCCACCAGAGCGTGGCAGAAAACGCTGAGCTGGACTTGCGCTCCCATCCTTTGCCGGGCGGCACAGGAGCCCAGCTCAGGCAGGTAACACGCGCGGGCTCGGCCTCTCCCGAGCCTCAGTTTCCCCAGAGGTAAGCCCAGATGGCCTCAAGGGGCTAGTGAAGTGGGTTGCTGCCACAAGTCTTGCAGCGCGCTCAGACCTGAGAAGCCGACTTGGGAGCAGGAGGCAGGTGGCGGGCAAAAGCGGGCCGGGGGTCCGGGACCCCTCCTCCCGGCGACGCTCGTCCCCGCGGACGCGCCCACCTTGCGAACGCTGCCGGCGGCTTGCAGGCGCGCGCTCTCCTCTTCGGAGCCCGGGCCGTCCGTCCTCTCCTCGGGGATCATCGCCGCTCGCCACTCGGGCCTTGACCGCCTGGAAGCCGAGGCCGGGACAGGTCCCTCCCGGGCGCCGCGCAGTGTCCCCCACTGTTCCCTCCTCGCGGGTGGCGGGCGCGGACCGGGCGTGCGAAACTTCCCTTTGCCCAATCGGCGGCCGCGACGACTCCAACGAACAGCAGCGTCAGCCAACCAGAGAGCGAAGAAGGCGGGCTCCCGACCACCAGGCCCCGCCCACGCGACCTCGGAGTCCCGGGGGAATGCGGTCGCCCCTGGCAACCCCCCGGCCGGACGCCGCGCGCCCGGGCGGGGCGCAGACTGCGCATGCGCCGGGGTCTCCGCCCACCGAGCGGAAAAGTTAGTGAAAAAGGAAAAAAAGCAACTCCCAAAAGCGTCCAGTCCGACCTCCCGGGAGCCTGCGTGCTGGGCTCCTGGCCGAATGCACGGCTTTGCATGGCGCCGGTCCGTCCCGCCCCCAGGGCACCAGCCGCCCTCTGAGGAGCCTGCCCGAAGCGTTAAAACGTTGGCCGTGGGTGTTCAGCGGGTTCGCTGGAGCGAGCGCCGCCGCGAGGCCTCCAGCGTGCCCGCCTTCCCCTCGCCCGGGGACGCCGGCGCGGCCTGGGAGCCCGGGAGCCGTCCGCGCCGCCCGCCGGCGCGACTCGCTGCCAGAACCTGCCTTCGAAACCCTCCCCGGGGCCCGGCCCCCGCACCTGCCCCCACGACCGCCGGCCGCAAACGCCCGGAACCAGCTGGCCTCCAGGACCAGCCTGGCCCGCAGGTCTGGCCTGCTTCCGGCGCCCGCGCTCCCTGCAGGCCTGTCCGAGCCGCGCGCCTCCACGCGGGGCCCTGCAGAGCCTACCTGGCACCCCGGTCACTGTGGAACCCACTCAGAGTTCCCGTGAGACGCCCCTCACCTAAAGACACCCCCTTTGTATCGGCAGGGACACCGTGCATAAGCAGGAACCACGCCAGTGTCCCTCGAGGCCCTCCTTCCAGCCCGGGTTCCCGCTGGGCCTCGGGGCTGAGCCGCAGGCTCCCCCCACACGGACACCCTGTGAGCCAGGCCTCTTGCCCTGCCCTGGCCATCTCCTGCAACAGCAGCAACAAAATAAGGCGGGCGGTACCTCGAGGGAACACGAACAGTAATCCTAGAATGACTTGACTCAGCTGTGCATTCTTTCTCACGGCCATAACAATGGAAGCAGGTGTCCTCCCGGCATCTTGGCCCCAGGCGTTATTACTTGATTCTATTTGGAGAAGAGGGGTGAAGGGGGAGGAAGCCAGGCCAAGGGGAGGACAAGAGAGAGAGACGTCGACACTTCATCCTCCTAAGTCCTGGAGTTACGCCTACATCAGGTAACAGCGCTCCAGAAGCCGAAGCGTGTTGTTGGGAACCGTGGGATTCAGGACGGAATCATGGACTCCCAGAGCCACCGGGCCGCCCCGCAGTTCTGGCAGAACCGCGCGCTTGGTGAAACTGCCTCCAGTAGCAAAGCCTTCCCAAGGCTCGGGTTCTCGAGGGTGCCTGCTTACACAGTGGCACCCGAGAGCATCCCAAGTACAACCACCACTTGGAAGTGAAGAGACGTGTGTAAACAAGGTCTGAATAGAACGTTAAAGCGCAAGTTGCACATAACCTAAAAAGTAACTACGAGTGAATAGCATTATAGAAAATGTACGGGATTCATACATTTATGATGAAATTCTGCAACCTTAGGTGAGTTTATTGCCTATACACAGGCGTGTATATATGTGTGTGTAGATACACAATTATATATATAATTTATGAAATAAATTAACCAAATCAAAAGACAGTATATAGAGAAAATTACTAAAGATTAAAAGTTGGCTTCAGTCATATAGCAAAAAAGCTGAATGTTTGGGAAAAAACAAAGTTGATAAATCCTTGAGAGGCCCTATCAGCGAGAAAAGATATTTTATCAACTAGAATCCGCTTTTTTTTTAATGTTTATTTTTGTTTTGGGGGGGAGAGAGAGAGAGCGGGTGCGCACAAACGAGGGAGGAACAGAGAGGGAGACACCGAATCCCAAGCAGGCTCCAGGCTCTGAGCTGTCAGCACAGAGCCTGACATGGGACTTAAATCCATGAACGGTGAGACTATGACCTGAGCCAAAGCTGGATGCTTAACTGACTGAGCCCCCCAGGTGCCCCACTAGGATCCACTTCTGACCGCATGAGACCGGGACACAGCTGTTTGGGTGTGGAGGTTTAGCTGGGTGTAGGAGTGAGATGTTTACTATTTTTCCCCAGAACATCATTCGGAGCCTGCGGGGGAGGCCGTGGGGCGCGGCCACAGGGCCTTCCCTCCCCGGTTCCTGCAGCTGCTTCCAGCCTCACAGCGGAGACCAGCTACTCCTCCTCGGGGCTCATTTCTGTGTGCTCAGGAGGAGAAAGGAGGAAGTGTCAAAGAGGAAAGCAAAAATCCCCCCAATTCCCCTAGAACTTGGTCACAGGGCCACAGGGAGGCCAGGAGTTCCAGCTGACACATTGCCGTTCCAAACACAGGCAGGCTCCGTCACTCAGGAGGACAGGGATGGGTTTGGGGTGACCATGAGTAGAGGCTGCCTCAGAGGGAAAACACAAATACCGCACATTAGGAAAGGAACAGTAACCCAGCCACAGGGGAGATTTTACAAACTTAGAAAACATCATGAATGTAAACTAGAAGACTTGAGAAATGGATGTATCAAGACTTAAAGATCAAAGTTGACCCAAGAAGAGACCAACAGCCATAGACTATAAACTACTGGAAGGGGACGTGGGCTCCAGCGGCCAGCGGCCGCTCTATCCAGTCTGCGGAGAACGCAGGCCGCCTGTCAGAGGGCCGGGGGCCCCCGCCTCGGCTTACCAGGCTACCACGCCAGATCTGATGGAAAGAAGGCACAGAACACCCTGGATCAGTTTCACCAACGAGCGCAAGCTGTGACTTTGCTGGTGGCCTGGCCCCATCCACGTGCCCCACCTGTCATTATGGAGTCTCCCTCGGCTGGTGTGACCCCCTCCTTAGGGAAGCCACCTGCTCCAGGGAAGGATGGCCAGTCTCAGCCCCAGAAGGTGTAGACTATTGGTGTATAAACACGGGTGCTGGAACCGTGGTGGTGGGGGACCCTGTCAGAGGCCGGGGACGTTAAGTGCCCTGCCAGGCCTGGGCACACCAGTGCAGACTCACTGTCCCGAATGCCAGTCGGACACAGTGATCTGCCGAGGTCACCCCAGGCCTTCAACCAGGGGTTGATCTGCACCACAGGCAGTTCTGGCCAGTTGGTCAAGAGGGGGTCTTCAGGGTAACCCAGGAGAAGCCCACAGAGAGACCATGTCTCCCTGCTTCTGGAAGCTGTCATTACTGGAGGCAACACCCAGAACCAATGCAAGTGGCCATCTCGCGACGGTGGGGAATCCACAGACGTGCTGAGGGCGGCAGAGGACTGGGGCCCTGAGGTCTGGCCGCGGATTTGCTGAAATCACCAATCTCCTTTCTAACCCAGTCACTGCTTCTGGTATTTGAAGCCACAGTGTCCTAACACAAAACAGATACACACCTTGAATATAAGTACTGGGTCAGATCTGGCACGTGCTCATGCAGGGTGCTCCCACATTAGGAACCCACCAGCGAGGCGATCTCGCCAACGTACGGACAGAAGAAAAGCTCCAGCCGGCCCCTAAAACCTCTGAACAATTCAGCCACGATGCTATAAAGAATCCCAGGTAAAACGGAAATGGAAGGGGCTGCCTAAATTTGATACACAATGTGTCAGATGCAGATGATGAGTACGTTACATACTGAAATCTTAAAACCGTCGACATTTAAATCAGGAACAAGATGTGAATGCCTCCGACTACCACTATCCTTCCGAGGCTGAGGTCTTAGTTAGGGAAATAATGCAGAGAAACAAAATCTTAGCGAAAGGAGACACAGTTATCTTTATAATCAGAGGACATGCTTGTATAATTTGAAATGCCAAGAAAATCAACTAAAAGAACTACTAAAACTGATCAGTGAATTTGGTAAGGTGGCTAGTTTTGTTTGGAATTTAAGTTTATTTTGAGAGAGAGCAAGTCTCCCCATCGGGAGCCGCCGCCGCACCGTCAGCGCAGAGCCTGATGCAGGGCTTGATCTCACGAACCTTGAGAACATGACCTGAGCCGAAACCAAGAGTCCTCGGCTCAACTGACCGAGGCACCGAGGCGCCCGGTAAGGGAGCTAGTTTTAGGCTAACTATGCGGTACGGACTGAATTGTACCCCCGCCATTCCTGTGTTGCGGCCTGAACCCCAATGTGACAGTGCTTAGAGGAGGGGCCCGGGGGAGGTGACTAAGGCAGGAGAGGCCGTGCCGGCGGGGCCCCACAGTGTCCCGATGAGAAGAGACGCCAGAGCTTGCTCACTTTCTCCGGGAGGCGGGCACGCAGTGAGCCGGCAGCTGTGTGCAGACCTGGGCAAGCCTCGCCGGGAGCCGGGCCTCCGACCCCCAGCCTCCCCCAGAGCTGCGGGAGAGTCGGCTGCACGCCCGGGTGTGGCGCTCTGCTGCAGCAGCCCGCGCGGATGGGGACGCTAGAGAACCTTACTTAACACACACACACACAGCTAGAAACAGAAATCAGGAATATCTTCAGTCACAGATGTGACAAGACTATACGATGTCCAGTGATCTATGAGATGTTATAATTTTTACTCAGCAACTTAAAAGCAGACTTCAGTAACGGCTGGACATACTGTGCACCTGGGTGAAGACACGTACTGCTGTAAAAACGGCCCTCTGCCTGAAGGTGGCCTAGAGATTCAGCGGAAACAAGTGAAGTACCAACAATGTTAGAAGGAAAGGGAGGGAGTCTGCCTCACACCTGGATACAGATGCTTGGAGGTGCGAGCCCAGTGGCCTCTGGACGTGAACGTGACATTCAGACTCTCAGGCTGGGAGGAAGGTCAGGCTCCTCGCCGAGTCTCTGCAAGTCCTAAGAGGCGCAGGCCGCCCAGAGGCCCCACGGCCGTGCAGTGGGAGGAGGAAGGCTGGACCCCCGCGGTGTCTAGCACCTTCCGCACACACCAGCCTGTCTCCTGAGGGCCTGGCCGTGGGAAATGCCCTAAGTGAACTACAAATGCGGTCGGGACGCAGCGGAGAAATATGGTGAAATCGGCTCTTCTAGAAAACCCTCCTTGGGCCTGGGCTGGGCCGCTTGGATGACTGTCTCAGCCCCAGCAGCTGCTGAAAAGTGTGGGTTTGGGTTTTTTGGTTCAATCGTGAATGCCAAACAAGTTGTGGCACTTACGTGACTTTCTTTCCTGTCCCCACGTCTCAATTAGGTGGCCGTGCTGACGCTGTTTATTTACATTTGCATTTTTTCAGAACGGGAGGCAGAGGAGTCGGGCTTTGGAGGCGCGGGCTTGGGTCCAGCCGGATAATTTAATCACGCAGGGTACGCGCCCGCGGATGTGGCGCTGAGACCCCGGAGCGTGGGCGCGCACCTGTACTTGGAGAGCCCACGACATCAACTGAAAAACAAATAACAGTAAAGCACGAAGAGAACGTGATACATTGCTGTGCGCGAGCCACTTGTCTGTGACAAATGGAGTATCAGGCTCCGGGGGACCACAGGAAGCCTTAATCAATGGCAGTAATAGCCCCCGATGCATCAGCCGTGGGGGGGGGGGGTCACGGAGGGAGGCTGGCGGAGAATCAACAGAACGTGAAAAATGAATTGTTTGTAAATACTATCAACAATTTTGTGTCTGTGAGAACGCCATTCATCATGTGGAAACCACCTTTGGTAATAGATGCACCTGGCTTCCTGGGGAGCCGGTGCCATCAATCCCCTCCGAGTCGTGGGGCCAGCTCGGGGCTGTCAGAGGCCCCAGAGAACAGACACACATATTTATTCTTATTTGAAGACAGGCTGGGAGGCATTTGGAGGGGCGGGAAGAGCCGCTGAGGACTGGCTTGCCGCGGGCACACTATAAAAAGCCCTTTGGGACCCGAGAGAACGCAAAGTTCCCTTCTTCAGGTGCCTTGGCGAGCAGGGGCTCCGGGGGCGCTGAAAGCCCAGCACTCTCTAGAATCTTCCCAGGCTAAGTCCTGCTCTTCCCCTCCTGGATATAAAGGTTTTGGGTGTGCACACGGGGTGGGAGGGAGACGTCGGGCTCTGAGTGAGGACGGGGCTTGCCTGCTGGCCTCTGGGGAACTGGCGCTTTGGGGGACGAGGCCCCAGGAAAGCAGGGGGACAAATTATTGTTCCTACAAACTTGGCAGAGTGGCCTGGCTCCACAGGCATTTCCTGGCCTCTGTGGCGAACTGGGTCCATCCTCAGAACGGCACAAGGCGAGGACCCCCGCGCTGGCCCCGAGCACCGGTGTCAGGAGCCGGCATGTACTGCTCTGACCAGAGGCCGACGCTGGAAGCGTCTCGCCTTAACCCTCTGCAGGGGACCCTAGCGCTGAAGAGCCACTTGGGCCGCGGGGGGCTCCGGAGGGGCAGAGGGCAGGTGGGAGCAGGCCGCTGAGCTGGAGCCTGGGGCTGAGGCCGCAGGCAGGGCCCTGTGCTGGCGTCTGCGTTGTGCAGTCACCAGAGAACGGTCCTGGGCAGAGGGCCGGCGGGGTCCCCGCAGTGGGCAGGAGGAGGAGGAGCAGCCCGGGGCATCAGGGGCTGAGCCCGAAGAGAGCCAGGGCCCAATGCCTCGTCTCATGCGGGTTGAGGGATGAGGCCAGCGGAGAGCTTGCCAGGAGACATCAGTCGGGTGTGGACGAAAGGCTGCTCTGAGCGGGATCAAATCGAGCTGAAGGAGAAGTGGACGCAGGGACTGAATGTGTGTCTGGGGGTTCTACCATAGGGGGAGCACAGGATTGGCGTGACACCCGCTCCTAGGGTCGGGGAGGGCCACGGGGCCGGGTGGCCTGCCACCCGAGTGCTAAGAGTCCAACCACAGCACAGAAGGCAGAGGAAAAGGGGACGCAGGCCTGGCATGCGCGGGGCTGGGGTGCAGGGGCTCCCTGTGGCCTGTTTCTATGGGTTGCTGACGGCGGGCTTGGGCTGGGGGCAGAGGAGTGGCAGGAGCGTAGGGCTCTGTGGGTGGGTGGTTTGCAGGGGTGAGAGGCCACAGCACACCAAATGGCACCCTGGGTAATGACTATGCCACACTGATAACTCGTGACATGTGGGAGACAAAACCCCTTCATTCCAAAAACCATGATTCATTTGTGACCTAAGCCAGAAAGATTCACATTCTAGATGTCTGCTGTCACTGCCGCATCCCTCACTGTCACATAGCGTGGGATACCATTTATAAAATACTTTTGACATCTGCCCAGCCACCCAAGCGACAACAAGGCCTGTACCCCAAACCTGGGGCCACCTACTCACAGCTACTCCCAAAAATATATATCATCAGAAAATACGCATCATTTATTTACCGAGCAAAAAAGGGGGCATTATTCAGTGGAACCAAAGCTTCCTTCTCCCTGAAAACCTGTTTCTATTTTCCACGTATGACTAATTTTTAATCTCGGTGACTGAGCGGTCCTGCCATCGTCACCGATGCTGACAATGGGGTTTTTTAAGAGGCATATGATAGATATTGCCTCCATGTCTCCCGTTTTGGTGACTGTTCCCGGGCGTTCTGAGTAGAATGCGCTCAGCCTGCGTGGGGCCCGGGCAAACCCAGGCGCGGTTGCAGATTAGATGCCATCTTTATGCAAAGCTTCGGCCGCACACAGGCGCTGGCGGCGCGAGGCCGGCGACGCGACAGACGGAAGGCGTCGGTCCGGCCATCACTCACCAAAGCACGAAAACCGCTATTTACTTAACGTCCATTTGTTCGGAAGATAGGAAATCGGCATCTTTAATCATGTCAAACAAAGGCGCTAGAACTTATACAACAATCAACCTACTAACACAGAAAACCCCGTCCCAGCGGCCTCCGGATGGTTTCCAGGTGGTTTTCCGGGGGCGGGGGTCTCAGGGTCCGGCGACGGCCACACCCCGCGCAGCGCCCTCAGCTCCCAGTGTCCACCTCCCTCCATCCTGGGCTGGCCGCCCTGGGTCCGGTCTCCCACGGGACCTCAGCTTCCTGCAGGCCTCCCCGCCCGGGGCGCCCCCACCCCTGCACCCCGCGCGGCCCTTCCCCGGCAGGGGCCCGCGCACGCGCACACGCTCCCTCCCGCAGGCACGCGGGCGCACCTTCGCGAGGAGGGGGGCGGCCCTGGGCTCTCGGTCCGGTCCTCACCGCAGCCGAGGGTGAGCGCGGCCAGCTAGCTCTGGGGTGCCGGCTCCTCCTCCCCCCTGAGGACCGGCCTCGCTGCCTCCGGTCTCCGGTGCTGCTCCCTTTCCTGTGCTGCCCGGCCGCCTCCCAAACCAAGCTTTTGCACAAAGGCCGTGCCCCTGAGGGAACCCACCCCGACCTTGCACTTCCGGCGCACGTCACCCCATCGTCGGCCCCCTGGCTGTCCCTGTGCCCACAGGTCCCCTCTGCCGGGCAGCCTCCCCACACTCGGTCGACCCCGCCCTGCGTGTGGGGCGCTCCCCTCCCCCCACACACCGGGAACGCCCCCCCCCCCCCCCCCCCCCCCCCCCCCCCCCCCCCCCCCCCGCGGGCCTTGGCCGTCGACAGTGCCTCTGGGAGCTTCTCTACAACACTCTCCCGTTTAGCCTTCGGACGGCAAAAGCACTGCGACGTCTACCCTCCTCGAGCACCCGAGGCCCAGCGCGTGCTGCCCCCGCCCGCCTCTACCGGGCCACCAGCCCATGCGCATGCGCCTGTCCGCCTTCCCGGAGACCCCTGCGCGGCAGCGCGAGGCGGGGCACGTCGCAGCGGCGTGGCGCCGGCGGCCGCGCATGCGCGGAGCTGAGCGAGGCCTTCTCACTGCCAGCGAGGGCGGACGTCCAGTCAGTTTGAGGGGCTCCGGAGAGCCTGGTAGAGCCGCAGAGGCGGTGGGGCCCGGCGCGTGGGCGCAAGGCCTGTCCCGGGACCCGGAGGAGGCCCGGCCGTGGCGTCAGCGAGCCGTTCCCGTCGCTGCCCTCGTTCCTCTCGGGGCCCCCCCGGTCGTTCTCCCCGCGCCGTGCTCCCCTCTCACGCCTCTTCCCTCCTTTCTGCGCGCTGCCCCTGCCCGCCGGCCTCCTGCTCCGGCCGGGGCCTCGCCTCGCCCCGGGACAGCGCCTGCGGCCGCCCTCGCTGGGGGGACGTCCCGCTCGTCCGCAGGGGCTGACCTCCCGCCTGGGGAGACGCAGTGGACGCGCCCACCCCACGCCCCCCTTCCTCGGCGCTCAGGGCTTCCTGCCCGGCCCCTGGCCTACCTTACGGGGCGACCCCTCCTCTCCTGCCTTCAGCCCTGCCGTCCTCCTCTTCGTCACTTCGCTGGTAACACCGCGTGATCCTGTAACACCTTGAGTTTCAGGGTTTTCCCTTTTCTTTTGTTCTGACGCGTCTGAAGCCGTAAGTCATCAGCTCCGGTTGGGAAACGGGCTCCTCACAGCGGAGGCAATGCCTGCATTCCCAGTACTTGGTTGTAATATTTAAAGATGCAAGCCTGAGGGGCGCCTGGGCGGCTCAGTCGGTCAAGCGTCCGGCTTCGGCTCAGGTCATGATCTCACGTTCGTGGGTTCGAGCCCCGTGTCAGGCTCTGTGCTGACAGCTAGCTCAGAGCCTGGAGCCTGCTTCGGATTATGTCCCTCTCGCTCTCTGCCCCTCCCCTGCTCACACTCTGGCTCTTTCTCTCATTCTCTCTTTCAAAAATAAGTGTTAAAAGAATTTAAACAAAATATGAGCATGATGACCTATAACCCCCCAGGAAAATGCCCAGGACCTGCTTACTGAAAGTTCCTCGAGAGGCGAGCAGGATAGTAACGGAGGTCAAGAGGGGAGTCAAGAGCGAATGGGGTCTCTGGACCGTCAATGCAGACCTCAGGGACAGCGTGCCTTCCTCTCCGGGCTGCGGGCTGACTCGTGGCGGCCGGTGCTGTGTTTTAGGTGTAGACTCAGCTGGACGCGCCATCGGCTCCAGGCATGACAGGCCATAGGACGTCAGTGCCACGTGGGTCACGGCCCACCTTCAGAGCTGACCTCTTGCTGGCCCTGGGGTCTTCCACGATGCAGCCCAGCCCCGCGTGTTTTCTTAGGTTACAGATGAAGGCGGGGCCGTGGGAGATGGTCCAGATTCCAGACTGCAGGCTGTTCTGGGTGAAGGATGAAGTGGCCCTCGTGGTACAACAGGATACTTTTGGCAAGAAGAGGAGCCTTTTGCTGGGCGGGTTGTGACTGTCGTTCACAGCCGGCTTGGATCTTGTAACGGTTGAGTCTAATCAAGCCCTCCCCAGGTGTCGAGGGTGGGACGGAGCAGTGCGTGTGCACAGACACGCTCGTGTGGGGTGGACAGTGGGACGGGACACCCTTGGGCGGGGTGGACGGTGGGGCGGGACACGCTCGGGCGGGGTGGACGGTGGGGTGGGACACCCTCGGGTGGCGTGGAGCAAGGGTTTTAGTGTCAGACTGAAGAAGGAGACGGAGGAGGAGATCTTACTGCTTCTCTGTGAGTTTCAGTTTCTTCCCATCAAAGACATTGTCTCAACGTTGGCTTTGCGTTTCTCCCCTTGGGAGTCAGGTTGAAAGATTTCTTTGATTAAAGGAAGAAGAGAATACTGAGCAGATGAAGCTAGAGACCCGAAGAAGTAGAAAGCAAAGGAACCAAACCCCCAAATCAGGGAAGATGTGGAGAACACCAGGTTTCAGTCTTCTATTTGCTGCTAATGTTTCATTTCTGTTATTTTTTATGTTTTTATGTTTTTCATTTTTGAGAGACAGAGACAGTGCGAGCGGGGGAGGGTCAGAGAGAGAGGGAGACAGAATCCAAAGCAGCTCCAGGCTCTGAGCTGTCAGCACAGAGCCCAACACGGGGCTCAAACCCACGAACCACAAGATCATGACTTGAGCTGAAGCTGGACGCTTAACCGACTGAGCCCCCCAGGCGCCCCTAATGTTTCAATTTTAAAGCACAGTCATCAGTGTGTTACATGTTTTATTTGGGCGACCCCTGGGCCTGCCTTAGTCTGCAGGTCATTTTGATAAATCTAGAAGGGGGCCCTCGGTGTTCACGTGACCTGCGTTCACTGCAGACCTCAGGGGGTGTGCCGCGCTGTGTTGTGGGTCGGGATTGGAATCAGTCCCCGGAGGGTGGGTGTGGTTACGCGCCAGTCACATCCGTCCAGGTGACTTTGGCGGAACTGGCCGCCCCGGGCTGGGGTGTCCGGCAGCCGGGACCTCATCTCACACCCCAGGCGCCCTCGTGGGCCTTCCCAGGGGCCGCCTGGGGCTGGTCCTCGCAGATCTGACGCAGGTTCTGACCGTCCTCGCGGCCCGGGAAGGCTCCCGGTAAGTGCGTGCTCTCTGCTCTTAGCAGCGCTGGAAGGAAGTACCTTCTCCATTAATCGTATCATCGGGTCGGCTTCGTTCTCCGTCCATTTCCTCGGGGCGGGGGCAGGGATAGTGAGGGGATGAGGTGGGTTCGGTTGGAGGGTCCTCTGTGTGGCCTTGGCAGTGGAGCTGGGACCTGCGCTCCCCACATTTACCCAGACCTTGCTTTGCCTCGAGCGGAAGTCAGCATCCAGGAGGACACAGACCAGTTGGTAACGTGCCGCGCGGACGTCAGATTCACGCGAGAGCTGAGGCAGAGGCTGACGGCCAAGGGCAGCCCAGAGAGGGGTAAAAACTTTGTATGGTTTTTGGTTTAAATAAATGATTTTGTCAGAAATAATTGTGAACTTGGCAAGTGTAACCACATCTTTTTCAAGACTGAAACCAAAAGCGGTTTAAAGGCGTTAGGCGTACAGTTGTCGCCGGCCTCCCCTTGCCTCTCCCGTCTGTTCTCTGCCTCTCTCCGGAGTCGGGCGTCAGTGGAAATAGCTCCCTGTGTGCAGTGGAACAAAGGAAAAACCTGGCGGAGGAGACTGAGATCAGTGTTTTTGAAAAGCGCGGGGCTGTAAGCGAAGACAGGGCTCGGGGGCTGCGGACCGCTTCGTGATGAGCGGAATGAAGTTTTATATTTTGTATTTATTCTTTTAGCGTTTGTTTATTTTTGGAAGAGAGACACATGGAGCATGAGCAGGGGAGGGGCAGAGAGAGAGGGAGACACAGAATCCGAAGCAGCTCCAGGCTCTGAGCTCCGAGCTGTCATCACAGAGCCTGACGAGGGGCTCGAACCCACAAACCATGAGATCATGACCCGAGCCAAAGTCAGACGCTTAACCGACTGAGCCCCCCAGCACCCCGGGAATGAAGTTGTAGGATCCGTGGTGTGACTTGTGTTGTGGAAACGCGCCTGCACCGCTGAGGGCCGCGCCTGGCCTGGCGTCCAGGAGCCGTTTACCTTGAGGCTCTCCCTGGGCACGGCAAGCCGTGGCTCCTAGTTTTCTGGAACCTCTCCTGGGGGGACGCGGGCCACTCCCTTCCTGGTCTGTCGTTGGCTGCTGCAGCGCGTGCCGTGTCCCTGCCGCGAGGGGCCCGCTCGCCTCCCAGAGGACAGGCGGCCCTCGAGGTCCAGCTGCTGGGACATCCAGGTTGCAGGGACTGGGACTGTTAGGCTGCAATGACCCGAGTGTTGAATGTCGCTGAAGCTGCAGCGTTGCCTGGCCGGCCGGACAGCTGCGTGCGGCCGGCGCTGTGCGTGGAGGCGGGGTTTCTCCCTGTGCCTCGCGTTCTGTCCCCACTCTTGTTCTCTCATGGAAAATGGCAGAAAGCACTGCAGACTCTCATTTTGTGTTTTTTTGCATTGTGATAAAATTTATACAATAGAAAATTCATCATTTGAGCCTGAAAGTATCCAATTCCGTGGCAGAAGCACATGGGCGGTCCGGTTCCAGAACCCTGTGTCACCGGGAGCAGAAGCCCCACACCCCGCCCCCCCCCCCAGGTCCTGACCACACGGTCAGCTTTCTGTTTGCCTGAGTTTGCGTGTCCTGGAGGTTTCGGAGCGGGTCGTCCAGCATCTGTCCTTGCGTGTCCGCTGCCTTCCGCGCGGCACGGGTTTGAGGTTCGGCCGCAGCGCAGCGCCTGTCAGCACGTTCCTTTCCGTGGCCGAGAACTTGCTGCTTTCACCGGTTCCTCCCTCTCTTGACGAGCGTCTGGATCCTTCCACGTCTGGGCTCTCGGAACGTTGCTGCTGCGAACACGCACGTACGGGGGTTTGTTCGGACACCTGGACGTGGACGCGGGGTCTCATGGCAGTTCTGTGCGCTCCGCGGGGACGGGCCGCTGCCTCCGCCCTGCGCTCGGAGACGCGCCTCGGGCCAGGAGGTCGCCACCGAGGGCTCCCCGGCCGCCCCAGCCCTTGTCAGACTCGGGTGTCTCCGTTTGCAGGGAGAGCCTGTCCCCCCAGAGACCCCAGGGGGGACATGAGGGTCAAAGCCGTCGTTTAGGGGACTCACGCTCCCAGTGCTCAGGGCTTCAGTCCCGACCCCCCCGCCGGCCGCCCGGGGCGGGGCCGTGGTGCACACTGACGCTTTCTCTTCTGGGTGGGACGCCCCGCGAACGGTCGTCAGACTGCCAGCACTTAACATTTTGTGTCCCTATTTTACGACACAGGCGGATGCGGGAGCCACAAAATAAAAAGTCATGACAAAAATTCCTTCCTTTCTTTTTTTTTTTTTAATGTTTATTTCCTTTTGAGAGAGAGAAACCAAGACAGAGACTCCGAACTGTCAGCACTGACCCCGACCCAGGGATCGAACTCGGGAATGGCAAGATCATGACCTGAGCCGAAGTCGGCGCTTAACCGACTGAGCCACCCAGGCGCCCCAGAATTCCGTTCTTTCTTACTGAAAATTTACTCAACACCCCTAACGGTTATAGTCTTTCCAGGGCTAACCTTACAGCTTCTGGAAAGATCCCAGCTGGAATAGGAGGTGGGGGTGGGGGGCGCAGCAGCAGCCTTATCTAAAACTTTGTTGCTGGGGCGGCTGGGGGCTCAATCGGTTAAGCGTCCGACTGCGGCTCAGGTCATGATCTCACAGTTCGTGGGTTCGAGCCCCGCGTGGGGCTCTGTGCTGACAACTCAGAGCCTGAAGCCTTGGCCGATTCTGTGTCTCCCTCTCTCTCTGACCCTCCCCTACTCACTTTCTGTCTCTCTCTTTCAAAATAAAGACATTAAAAAAAATTTTTTTTTAAACCAAAAAACTTTGTTCCAGGCCAGGGAACTGATCTAACACTTTTTCTCGCACTCAGAGGGAAGAGCAACGCGAACTTGGAACACTTTTGGCCCACCCAGAGCTCACTCTCGGGACACTCCCTCCCACTAGTGTCACCGGCCTGGCGCTCTCTCCCTCCCGTTAGCCAGGGGACCTGAGCCCGCTCTCTTGGGAATGGATCTCATTTCCGGGTCCCACAAGTAACCTGTGCCCTCACCACAGACAGCAGCTCAGCTGGAGATTCACACCACGGATGACTCAATAGCCACCCAGGCGCCAGAGGGATGTCACGCCTCACCCCTTCACCCTTCCTCTGCAAAATAATGCTCTGGACACGAGTGGGGGAGTCTGAGTGCTCAGGATCCCACTTCTACAGCCACCCTGTCAAGGGTCCCCAAGAGCACTTCTAAGTTTAGTGACTCCGGAAGAGCCCCGGACCGGCACAGTCGGAGCTGTGACTTCACGCAGGGAAAGGACACAAGGCAAGGGCGGCGGTGGGAGGAGGTGCACCAGCTGCGGAGTCACACGGGACGCGCTGTCTCTCCCCAGGGCTCTGTGTCCCCCAGGACTCTCACTGGACACCAGGCCCCGGGGCTGGGCACCTAGGCGCCCTCTGCCTGGCTGGCACCAGCCTTCTAGATGCCCAGGGGCAAGCAGGTGTTCGGCCAGGACAGTCCCCTCTTTGGGCCCCAAAGGAGCTTCAGAGTGCAAGAGAAGAGGGCAGGATGGAGACCACGGGGGCGGGCCCCAGAAGCTTCCTCAGGACCCGGCAGCCCACCACCTCCTGGCCCCTGGCCTCTTCCTGACCCCCCAGCCCAGGGCTCTCTCTCGAGCCTGTCCTGCCAGCCCCACGGGCAGCCTGCCAGCCCACCCGCCACGGCCTGTGTGCCGAAGCTTTTTCAGGGCGGGGGGCATCGGTAAACACCCGCTATGCACTGTATTATTTATGTGTAACTAGAAAACCACACGGAAAACTTGAAACATTTACAAAGGGTGATCTCAATAGAGAAACAGGTTTCCCGCCGCGTTCCAGGGGAAAACCTCGGGAATTCTGGAGAGCTGCTCCTCCCGCAGGCGACACTGCCAACAGCAAGGCCCGTCTCCCGCTCGGGAGCCTGGGCTCCCACGGCCGCTGGACAGTCCCGCTCGGCCCCCACCCCGCGCGGCGCGCCGCAGGCCACGTGACGGGCCCGCCCCTCGCTGCCCCCAGCCCGTCGGGGTCCGTCCCGCTCCCGGAGCGCCCCCGCAGGGACTGGGACCGGACGGGGCCGAGCGACCCCGACCTCGAGCCCGCTCGCCCTCCCGACGGCCAAGGGCGAGCTGCCTAGTGGCGGGTCCCCGCAGCGACGCCGATGGAAGGGACGAGACAGTGTCCGGGGACAGGCCGCGAACTCCAGCCCGCAAACTTTACGTAGGGGGCCAGACAGTACGTACGATTTGTAACAATCCTTCAAACCTTTTGCAATAATCCTTTAAACATGTAAAGACCATCGGTGGCCCGGTGGCGGTACGAAAGCGGCCGTGGGCGCCGGGCCCGCCGCTGAGCCTCGGGCCAGGGCCGGGGTGCCGAGGGGCGTCCACGCGGCCCTCGGGCCCTCCGCTCCCCCGCGTGTCTGTCCACGGCGGGCCGCCCGGTCTCGCGCGGAAGGGGCCCGCCGCCCCCCACCCCCGCGCCCGGGACTCTGTCGGCGCCCGTCCCACGTGGAGACCCCCGAGGGGGGGCGAAGAGGCCCGGGGTGGGGAGGAGGGGGCGCCCGCCGGGAGGACCCCGCGACTCCCGAGTCGGGGTGCGCTCCGGCGGAAGGCGCGGCCGCCCTCGGGGCCGCGGGGAGGTTCCTCGCCGGTGCGCGCCCGCCGGTGCAGGGGGGAGGCCGGAGCTCCGGCGGGAGGCGCGGGCAGAGGGCTCCTCCCGCGCCCAGCGCGCCCCAGAGGCGTCTCCCCGCCGGGAAGCCTCGGTGCTGGGGGGCTGCGGGAGGGGGGCGCCGGGAGGCCCGGGGGCGCTCGGCCTGGCGGACTGCTCGCTCGCGCAGCTGGGTCTCCACACGCATGCTGGGCTCTGAGGGGCGCCTCCAGCTGGGGTCCCAGCTCCGGGCGCTCCCACCTGTCCCGTCATCCTGGTGGGTCACCAGGCTCGTGGTGAGGCTGGCTTTGCCTCTAGGCTCCTGTTGATGGTTCCTCTCCTCCCCGGGGGTTGTCTGGTGCTCCCAGGTCTTGTGTGGCGGCCCCGCCCGCCCCTGTGCACCCCAATGGCCTCTGCAGGACCCAGCAGGTCCTTAGCCCGGTGGCCCTTGGGAGCTCTGCCCCCAGACACCCTGCGGCTCAGACTCCTCCACAGGAGAATTTGCTCCTCGTTCTGGGCTCCGTGCTCACGGTCTGAAAGCAGAAAGGGAGGAGGCAAATGTCACCAGACTCTAAGCCACAGCAGGGAGAGACGTCGGGGAGGGCGGCATCGGCCGTTAGAGGCAGTGGCGAGGGAGAAGGGAAGCGAGGACAGATTCCCGAGGTGCGAAGGGGTGTGTGGTGCGTTATGCAGGGATGGAGGGGGGAGGCCAGGCCAGAGGCAGGCGGTGAAGGGCACAGGGCCAGGTGGCAGGCGCGGGAAAGGGCTGGCGAAGTGCATTTGCAACATCCTCACTCCCACGTGGAAGTCAGCGCACGTTAGCACCCTGGGGGCTGGCCTCCCTCCGGGCGCGCCTCCCCTGGGAGATCGAGGAGCCGGAAGTGTGGGGTCCTGCAGGGCTGTGGGAAGAGGGCCGCCAGGCCAGGCCAGAGCGGTCAAGTTGTGAGTTCGTTGGCGCAGCGCCCCCTCGAGGCAAGACAAGGAAGCCGCAGAAACGGCCGTGTGACCTCGGAAGGAGAGGCGGCTCCCTGGACGGCGTGGACCCGGCTCCGGGCGCGGGCCTGGCCCGTGTGCAGGTGAAGCGAGGCCCCCTGCAGCTGGGCGTTTCGGTGTCGGCCTCTCGCCCTCTCTGTGCTGATGCGGCCGAGCAACATCACTAAGAATATCTAGAATCTGCTTACTTTTCCTAAAAATAAACCGGGACTTCTGTTCAGAGGTAACTGTGCTGAGACCTTTTTCTTCTTTTTTCCCCTCAAACTACTGACAACATAAAGGGATGGTAAGGAATGGATGGCAGTGGGAGGAGGCCATGAGCCGCAGCCTGGGGGCCCCACCTCTGGCGGGTGTGGCAGAGGACGGGCCTAGGGCCCCAGTGCCCGTGTGACTCCCCAGGCGAGGGCGCCACAGTATTTCAGGTGTGAGGCCGCACGTGCCTCCAGCAGGGACACGGCAGACAGGCGACAGGCGGGGAGCTGAAGGCAGCCTCCTGCTGCCCCTCCTCCCCGCCCTCCCCCAGGGCAGGCCTGAGGGACTCGGGGTCCGCTGAGACCCTCCTCAGATGGCAATGGAGAAATGACAAATGACATCAGTAACAAAAATGAAGAGCCCAAAGGAACCCGGTGTCACAGAAGAGGCTGAATCAGCAGAAAGAAATGGAAGGAGAGGCATCGCCAGTGTCCCGGAGGACGAAGCAGAGAAGAGCCCTGGCCGGCGGCCTCCAGGGGCCGAGGGATCAGCCCCAGGGACCTGGGTCCTTCGAGCACCGAGCACCGGAAGAGGTGGGGGCAGGGCTGCAGGTGAGGACGCGCGGCCAGCGGGAGGCCCCAGGCAACCCCCACCCGGACTTCCCACCCGGAGTCTGAGCGCTAGCCCACGGGCTGGGAGAGGGCTGGGTGGGGTGGGGGGAGACAGCCTGGAGGCTCTGCGGAAAATCCCAGCCCCGCGCAGGAGGGGCCCGGAGTTGCAGCGCCCGGAGACCCGGCAGCGGCCTAGGCCCACGTGGTGACCTGGGACTCGGGAGAACAGGCCTCAGGGCCTGCTCCTCCTCGGGCTGCGGGGGCTGCAGAGACGGACGGGGGGCACCGGGCGCCCGCCCCTCGGGCTGGGGAAGGACACGGGAGCCGGGCAGAGGCTCACGCTGCTCTGGGCGGCACGCAGAGCGCCCGCCCAGCCGCAGAGGCCGGGAGAGTGGCCTGCGGGCACTGCCGGGGGGGGGGGGGCGTGAGGGGCACGCGGGCGGGTGGGCTCCGCCGCAGAAGAGAACACGGGCCGGCGAGGGGCCCGGGCCCGGCACCCCCACCCCAGCAGCTGAGAACCCGCCCCGACAAGTATAATGGGGTCAAAGCAAACAGGTGTGTGTCGAGAAGCTGTTTAGGGGTTAACGTGCTCTTCTGAGTCACAAACCAGAACAGTTTCCTGGGGGTTCATGGTTCATCTCCCGGTAACTCTTCCTTTAGATCGTTTTGTGAAGAAGGAAAATGTATTTGCTTACTTAATGTCTATTCCTATAAAATGAAAAGGTTGGATCAGAAGTAAAAACCAGGCGAAAAGGGGAAGTTGAACACACAGGAGGCCAGGTCAGGGGCATGAGCAGGGGTGCAAGGAGCCCGGGAAGTGAGGCGGGAAGAACGGAACAGTCAGGAGAGGACGGAAGGGGAGGGAGGCAGAGGCAGGCAGGGAGGGGAGGGGGGCAGAGGCAGGCAGGGAGGGGAGGGGAGGGAGGCAGAGGCAGGCAGGGAGGGGAGGGGGGCAGAGGCAGGCAGGCGGAGACTCCCAGGCCCCTGGCTGAAGACCAGCAAGGGGCCGCGAGGCAGTCCTTCCAGTCCAGAAAGGAAGCCGGAAGACCTCTCAGCGGTGCCCTCTCCCAGGCAGGAGCTGGCAGGGGGTCCTGCCAGGAGGACAAGCGGATCAGTCCAGGGGAGCCATCTGGCCTTTGTGCCAACCTGTCACCCAATCTCGTCCCCAGGTGCTGCTCACCACCCACCGTCGGCTGATGACCCAGTGGTGCTGCCCCGTCCCATGCGGCAGCCTGGGGTCAGGTGCGCCAGGAGAGGGACAGCGTGCACACAGCATGCAGGTGGCAGGAGAGGAAGGCCCGAGCCCGGGGGCAGGAACAGCTGGGTCGATGCCAGCCCCGGCGGGTTCTAGCTGCATCACCTGGGACATGACTTCACCGGCCTGAGACCTAAGACGGGGCTACGGGGCTGGAAGTCCTGAGTGACTGTCCTAGGGACACGTGCAGACACCTGTCCTCTCTCGCTGCCCTGTGCCGTGGGTGGCCGTGTGGCTCCTCCCAGGCACGGGGCACAGCTTTCCATCCGGGCACCTGGGGCCTGGCACACAGTGCTGACGGCTCACCCGCTGGTAGTGACCCCAGGCCGTGCGGGGGCGGAGGGCGTGGGCAGCCGGAAGCATGACGGGAGAGCAGGGGCCTCCGAGTCCCAAGTCTGGGTTCAGACTGAGGCTGTGGGAAGTCCTCTCGGAGCCCCGGCTTCCTGCCTGTAGAGCAGGACGCCGGTGCCCCTGACGAAGTGAGGGGCTGGTGAGGGGGCCGGGGAGGAGCCCGGCTCCTGGCAAACCCGGGCCCTTCAGGATGTGAATGTTTAGGGCGGGGTCACGCGTCAGGTCGATGGTTTAAAGAGCAACAACAGTAAATGGACACCCAGAGCCTAAGCGATCCGTCGACATCTGTGCACGCCCTCTCCATGGCTGTGCTCAGCGGTTTCTTTTGGGGCAAAGAGTGCTCTATCCTTCCTACATTTTCCAAATTGTCTTGATTTAAAAAAAAATTTTTTTTTTGAGAGAGAGACAGAAGCAGAGATAGAGAATCACCACGCTGTCAGCACAGAGCCTGACTCGGGGCTTGAACTAAGGAACTGTGAGATCCCAACCTGAGCGGAAACCAAGTGTCAGCCTGGCACCACTCCAAATTGTCTTTAAAGAGCAGGAATGAAGCTCACCATGAAAACAAATTCCCAAGAGCTATTTAAGAAAACGAATTTTGAAATCTGTGGTCCTTGAAGACCAGACTTAAATTCCCGTAGATGTCGAGACTTGTGCCTTAGGGTGAGGCAGCCGGTCAGGGGACTGGGTGGCTCAGGGCCTCAGGGCCAGCACCTGTGGCATCGGCACAAGGACTAGAACTTGAGAGGGGGGCACCGCGCCCCTGGATCCCAGTCCCTGGGAGAGTGGGCCCAGCCGGGTCCCCTGGGCAGGCGACTCAGGAGCCGAGGTCCCGGAGGGACGGGGCAGGAGGGGGGCGGGGGGAGAAGCGGCTCCCAGAGCCCTCGGACTCTCCCGGGGTCGCACCTGCGGGGGCTCTGGCAGCTCTATGCTGGCGTTCCTGGAGGTTGGTCAGGCAGCT
>PISW01011485.1:0-40175 GCA_004023785.1 Mungos mungo
GAAAGTCTGACCTATTCTACCCCAAAGAGGAATGCTGAAGACTGTTTGCTTAAGTGGGGGTGGGCACAATGCGTGAAGGGGAGTGGGAGGAACAGGCTTCCCATAAAGGAATAACTAAGTCACGGGAATAAAGGCACAGCAGAGAGAATGTAGCCCATGAGACTACAATAGTGTCAGAGGACGACCCATGGCAGCTCCACTGGTAGCGAGCAGAGCAAACACTGAGGGAGGCTGAATCAGTATGTTGTACACCGGAAACTGATGTAATATTGGTTGTCAACTAAACTCGAATAGGAATGCTTAAAAAATATTTAAGTGTTTCACAAAAATTTTTTAACATTTATTATTGAGAAACAGAGAGAGACAGAGCATGAGCATGGGAGGGGCAGAGAGAGGAGGAGACACAGAATCCAAAGCAAGCTCCAGGCTCTGAGCTGTCGCCACAGAGCCCAATGCTGGCCTTGAACCCACGAGCAGTGAGATCATGACCTAAGCCAAAGTCAGATGCTCAACCAACTGATCCACCCAGGTGCCCCTCAAATAAAAAAATTTTTAAAACGATGACACACACAGGCACCTGGGTGGTTCAATCGGTTAAACTTCTGACTTCAGCTCAGGTCATGATCTCATAGTTTGTGAGTTTGAGCCCTGCATTGGGCTCTCTTCTATCAGAGCAGAGCCTACTTTGGATCCTCTGTCCCTCTTTCTCTCTGCCCCTCCCATGTGCTGTCTCTCTCTCTGAAAAATAAACACTAAAAAGTAAACATTAAAATTTTTTTTTAAAAACTCTCTCTCTCTCTCTTTCTCACACACACACTCGCATGCACACACGCGCGCGCACACACACACACACACACACACACACAGAGGAATATTACTCAGCCGGAAAAAATGAATGGGATCTTGCCATAAGCAACAAAATGATGAAACTAGAGGGTATTACGCTAAGTGAAATAAGTCAGACGAAGACAAATACCATATGATTTCACTTATATGTGGAACCTATTTTTTTTTAAGTTGGCTTAATGCCTACCCTGGGGCCCACCGCAGGGCTTGAACACACGATCCTGAGATCAAGATCTGAGCTGAGATCAAGAGTCAGAGGCTTGACCCACTAAGCCACCCAGGGGCCCGTATAGGTGGAATCTAAAAAACAAAACAGATAGAAGAAAAACCAGACTCTAATAGAAGAACCAGATGGTTCCCAGTGGCGAATTGAGTCAGGGGACAGGTGACATAGAGGGGATTAAGAAGCAGAAACTACCAGTTATCAAATAAGTAAGTCATGACAGTGAAAACACGATGTAGGGAATATTGTCAATAATATTGTACTAATGTTCTACGGTGATGGATGGTGACGACACTTATTACATGAGCGCAGAGTCATGTCGTTGAATCTCTGTGTTGTACACCGGAAACTAATATAACACTGTACGACAATTATACATCAATAAAATGCCAAAAAGCCTTACAAACAATTAAAACACTGTATGATGTGTAAAATAACCAGGCACAAAAAGACAAGATCACAGACAGTAAGCAGAACGGTGGTTACCAGGGACGGGGGGGGGGGGGTATCACTGTGTAATGGTAATAGACGCAATATGGAAAGATTTGTGAAAATGAATGGTGGTAGTGGGGGCACACCAATGATGTATGTATTGCCACTAAAAAGGTAAAGGCAGGATAGTTTACAAGATCGTTTACAAAATAAAGAAATCAGGAAACAATTAATAGATCAGTCTTATACAGAATAAAAATGGGCGAAGGACTTGAATATGCACATGAAAAGATGCTCCACATCACTAGTCAATAGGGAAATTCAAATCACAACCACAATGAGATACCACTTCACAAGGGTGGCTGATATTAAAAACAGGGGCTTTTGGCCGGCTCAGTTGGTGGAGCGTGTGACTCTTGATCTCAGGCTTATGAGTTCAAGCTGCACTTTGGGTGTAGACATTACCTCAAAATAACATCTTTTTCTTAAAGAAAAAAAAAAACAAAAAAACAAGTGTTAACAAGAATGTGAAGACACTGGACTCCTTGTGCACCTGTGTGCTGCTACTGGGAATGTAAAATGTAATGCCACATGGGACACAGCACAGCAGCAGCTCAAAAAAATTAAACACAGGGTTACTGAATGATCCAGCAATTCTGGATATATACCCCCAAATAATTGAAAACAGTGACTCCAACTGCTATTTGCACACCTATGTTCACAACAGCATTCTTCACAATAGCCAAGAGGGAGAAGTCACTCTAGGGTCCAACACAAAGTGAAGAGATCAACGACATTCTGTATTTACACACAATGGAATATTACTCAACCCTGAAAAGGAAGGGGATTCTGAGACCTCCGATATCACGAGGAACCCTGAGAATATTACAGTAGGTGAAATGCTCCAGTCATAAAAAGAAAAATACGATGGAACTCCACTCATATGAGGCACCTACGGTAGTGAAATTCATCAGAACACAAAGGAGGAAGGAGATGCCAGCGGCTGGGGGCGTCGGGGGAAGCGGGGGCTCCCCATGCATCCTTTCAGCTTTGCGAGGTGAAAAGCTTCTGGAGATCCATTGTGAAATATATGAATGCACTTTACTGACCTACACACGGAGAATAGTTACGATCGTACATTTAATCTTTACATATCGTTTACCACAATTTATTGTTTATAAAGTTTATTATTTTTTTTTAGTAATCTCTACGCCGGATATACGGCTCAAACTTAGGACCCTGAGATCAAGAGCTGCATGCTCCTCTGAACCAGCCATGACTCCCTGTTTTACCGGTGTTTTTTTTTAAATTTTGTTTAATGTTTTATTTATGTTTGATACAGAGAGAGACAGAGAATGAGAGGGGGAGGGGCAGAGAGAGAAGGAGACACAGAACCAGAAGCAGGCTCCAGGCTCTGAGCTAGCTGTCAGCACAGAGCCTGATGCGGGGCTCCAACCCACGAACGTGAGATCTGACCTGAGCCAAAGCCGGAGGCTTAACCGACTGAGCCACCCAGGCGCCCCTATTATTGTTTCTAATATGGCTTTTTTTTTTCGCCTTAACAAAATTTTTATTTATTTATTTATTTTTGTGAGAGAGCTATTGAGCAAGAGAGCACTTCAGCACGGAGCCTGGTGCGGGCTCCAGAGGGCTTGAATGGGTCGAACTCACGAAGCGGGAGGTCATGTCCTGAGCCTGCATGCGGGTGGCTGGGGAAGGATGGCCGCTGACCAGGTGGGCCTCACGCTTGTCCCCAGAGAGCGCAGGGCTCTGCCAGGGCATCTGGACGCAGACTCCTCACCCACTGCTCCCCAAGGGTCCCCCACCCAGAACCAGCCTTCCCAGAGGAGACCGGTCTGGGAGTGTCCGCTGAGGCCCCAGACCTGAGGGGCAGCACGTCAGTGTGAAGGATTTCAGCCAAACTACAGAGCACAGGGTGGTGCGTAAATCGCAACCCTAAGCACTGGGGTCTTTTGACATTCTAGAAGCTCCGTCCCGTGGTGGAGTCAGCACCGGTCCCTCAGGTCCCCCTTCAGTGCCCACAGCAGACCTCACTAATCCCTCCCAGCACCGTTCTCCGGGGGCATTCCAATCCTGGCCAGCCCAGACCTGCAGGGGCTCCCACCACCCACTTGAGTCGGCCCTCGAAACGAGAAAGTCCTTTCTTAATGGTTTCTCTGGGTTTACGGTGCCCCGGTGGCAATGCAGGCTGGCACACACGATTCCCTGCGCCCTCCTCTGCCACGCGCCCCACAGACACGTAAGGCAGAGCTACCGCTGGGCTGCCTGTGTTGAGTGTCTGACTCGATTTCAGCTCAGGTCAGGATCTCACAGTGCGAGGGATCGAGCCCTGCGTCAGGCTCTGTGCCACCATGTGGCTCCTGCTTGGGGTTCTCTCTTCACTCCCTCTGCCTCCCCCCACCCCCACTCACTCGTGCTGGCATTCTCTCTCTCTCTCAAAATAAATAAACTTAAAGGGACAAAATAAAGGCACCACTGGCTTATACGTACGTGCCTTATGCAAGTTAGAGAATGGTACCTGTCACCTTGGGAGGAAACTCCAATGCTGGGACTCGCCCCCGCAGCCAGGTTTGCAGTTTACAACCTAAACATCCTTACCTGGCCACCCAGTTCCAGAGAAGCAGCATGGGAGCCAGGTCCAAACACGAATGATGACCTCACTCTTTGCGAGACTTCAGGATAAGAGCTATTGACGTTCTGACCTGTAAGGAGCTCCACGCAATCAAAGCTCACAGGAGCCATGAGGTAAAAGTCAGTTAAGAGTCTCTCCCTGTAAAACCGCCCAAACCGAAGACCCTGGGAAGCGGCCGGCGGCCTGTGCAGGCCCCAGGCGGGCCTGTGGTCCCTGAAGGCCACCGGCAGGAAGGCACCGTGGGAATCGCAGGGCCCACGAGGAAGGCCACAGCCTCTTGCTTGCCAGCCAGTCTCAAAGGTCCTGGGGAGCCACCCTCTGCCCGTAGTCAAGGTCCTGCTGAAGCAGCGACAGGAGAAGGCAGCCGGGCACAGAGCCTGAGGCGCTGCGGGCCCTGCTCTCTGCTAGGCCTCGAGCGGGGAGAATCCAGCCGCGGAACATCTCTTCTCCCCAGGCTGCTGCCTCAACCAGCATCCCTCTGGAGGTCACACCGCCACCTGCCGCCTGGGCCTGGGACGGCGCCTCCCGGGGGTCAGCTGCGCAGCCGCAGGTGAGGGTGGTGGCCCAGCTTCTCCAGCAGCTGGTCGTCCCTGGGCTCCTCCAGGACGTCCCTGTGTAATGAGGGGACGGGGGGATGTATGGGGCTCTCTGGAGAGGGACCCGTGTGCCCCCAGGAGAGTGTGAGCACCACCCGGAGAAGGCCTGCTCCCCATTCAGGAGCCCTCAGACACCCTCGCACCTTGGGGAGGACCGGGGACGGATTCCAGCTCTGGGATGTGTGCCTGGAGTCGAAGGCCCGGGAGGATGCCCTCCACGCCGGCCGGCGGGGCGGTGCCCAGGACCGGCGCACGCTCTCGGGGGCATGGGTCCCCACCGCTGGCCTGTGCTGGCGGAGGACGGCTTCCAAGCCGCCGTGGGGAAGGAGGCTGTGCTTCCTCCGGCCACCTGCCTCCGACCACCAACAGAACCGCCTGGAGACTGAAGGAGCCCGGGAACGTAGTCTTACACAGGCCTGAGACAGCAGCCCTGGTCCATCCCAGAAGCCGGGGGTAGGGAGGCAAGGTACTGGGGGCTTTGTGGGGAGTGTCACTGTCACAGAGGATGCCTGCCTGCCCGCCGCCTCCCTGCCTCTCCCCCTCTCCCCCCAGAAGCCCCATTGTCATCCTCACACCTGAACAAGAGCTCCACAGTCATGTGACAGGAGGCATCCAGGTCCCCAGCGAGGGACTTCAGGGGAGTGCGGCGGTCCCACTTGTGAAGGAAATTCTGGGAAGTGGGCGGGGGGAGCCAGTGGGTGTGAGTCCCACATGACCAGCTTCTTCCCCTCCAGCGTCGGCCAGGCCTCCAGGGCAGGGAGCTGAGCTCATGCCAGACGCTGGGGTCCAGGGCCCAGCAAGGCCAGCCGGATACCTGTCGGCCTCCCCCGCCCCACACCAGGCAGCTGAGAACCCCACAGATCAGGTGTCTAGGGCATTGCAAGAGGCCCCGGCAGCCTGGGAGGGCAGCACCAGGCCCCGAGGGCAGGATGGAGCCTCAGCTGAGCACTGCGTGAACCCAGCAGAGACTCCCTCCCCCGCCCAGGTCCAGGGGGCCTGGCTGGCAGCTTCACGCCACTGCTGGCAGGTCAGAGACCAGCTCGGAGGCCGCCCAGGCAGGGGTCTCGGATACCTCCAGAATCAGAGCCAGAAACAGGTTGACCCAGATGACTGACGACAGCAGCCACCATAACACAAAGTACATCTTCGACCACCTGTGGAGAGGGAGCCACAGGGGCCGCTGTAAGCCACACACGTGATGGGCCCACGCTGCGGGGATGGCACGGACGAGGGCGCACACAGCAGGGACCAGCGCACATGGTGGGGACAGTGCACACGAGGGCACGCATGCGGAGGCTCTCAGGAGTCCTGCCAGTAACTCGGTGATGCCACCACTCCCGCTCTCCAGGCGCCCCAAGGAAGGCTTCTGGAAGTGGCCAATGAGTTGCCAAGGCAGCGTGGACGGCAAGCAGCACGGCTGGGATTCAAGGCCGGGACCATCTGCTGGGGCCGGTCGGAGCTCCCCAGGCCCCAGGCTCTCTGCGCCACAGCCCTGCCCCCGGGGCCCCCTGCAGCCTGAGGAAACACAGCCCTTGGCAGTCCCTGGGAGTGCTGAGAGTGGTGAGCTCGGGGTGACCAGGCGAGGCAGCGACGCGGTGGGGGCGGGGCTCACTCACGGCCCCAGAAGCACAGATAGGCGTCCAAAAACACCTGCCAGTTGTTCACCACCATCACGTTCCACAGAGTGATCAGGGCGGCCTGCGGGGACACACGCACAGGTCCGGTAGGGCCAAGGGAACAGGCGGGAGGGCAGGGGGCCCGCAGGGCAGGGGGCGCGGGGCTCACGGCGAAGTCATCCAAATTGTAGGCCCAGGACTCCAGCTGCTCGAAGCTTCCGCAGGGTGCCCGAGCCGTTGCCAGGGGCCAGGCTGCGGGACAGGGCAAGCTGGTCAGGGCGGGAAGGCAGAAGCTGGGCCTGAGCACCGCCTCAGCCCCTGCAAGGCTTGAAGGGGCTGAGCAGACAGAGGAAGAAAGGCTGGTCCCCAGAGGTGCCCTGGAGCAGCCAGGGGCCCAGAGCTGCAGAGGAACCTGGAAACCGAGTTTCCCAGACAGTGGCTGAGCAGGCGGCACCAGGGCACCAGGCTGGCCCCACCGGAAGGTCCCAAGCGGGGCACAATGGTGGGGCCCCTGCGCTGCACAGGCTTCATATAGGCTCTGGGTACAGAGCCTGGGGTGGGGGGGAGGAGGAGGGAAGGGGGAGAGGGGGAGAGGAGGGGGAGTGAGAGGGGAGGGTGGGGGAAGAGGAGGTGGTGGAAAGCGAGGGGAGGTGCTGGGGACAGAGGCTGGGGCCCTAGCTGCTGGGCCCTCCTCCCCTAGAGAAGGGGGAGAAGAGGGGAGAGGGAAAAGGAGGGACAGGGAGGCAAAGAAAGAAAGACTCCGAGGCCCCTCCCTCAGGGAGACCACCCCACAGGGCCACCCAGGCTCACACTCCTCCACACCCCCAGACCCCACCCCAGACCCCACACCCCAAGACACTCCCTTTGGCGCCTTCGGGCCCCACCTCACCTGCTGTTTCCAGGAGCCAGGACGGCGCCCCGGAACAGGCTGATGCCCAGGATGGCCAACACATAGTACAGGACCTGGGGGCGGGGCCGGGCCGGGTCAGCTCCACTGACACAGCCATGGGGGCCAGGCTGGGCGTGCGACTCCCGGCCTGGACCCCAGGCATGGCTACAGCTGGCCTTCCCCAGCAGCACCCGGACTCCTCCTCTGGGGCGCCCTCTCTGGGCCCCCAACCTGCCCCACAGGGAAGGAGCAAGGAGCCGCCTCCACAGGGGAGCCACAAAGATGAACTAAGGGCCCAGGGAAGGACAGAGGTGGCTGAGCCGAAGCGAGACTGACCACCCCTTCTCCAGGACAGGTGTGGCAGCAGAGGCAAGAAGGACCCCTACTCTGGGAAGCAGAGGAAGAGGCCCCAGGGGAGGGGGCCCCAGGGGAGGGACAGGCAGGAACTGGCCAGGCCTCTCTAGGAGATGATGATGTCCAAGGAGCACCACTCAGCAGCCCCATGCCACAATGAGACGAGGCTCCCAGTGGCCCCTGACCTGTCCCCACCAGGCACAGCGGGTGGAGGAAGGGGCACACAGCCCAGACTAACCCGGCCCCTTCTGGGCCTCCGTTCCCACTGCTGGCCCCGTGCCGAGAGCAGCCTCAGGACTCCCTGCCCTGGGAGGGGCCGTGGGGCGGAGCCGAAGGCACCTGGGCAGCAAGGCTGGCTCTAGAGGTGGGGGTGTCTGGGTTGTCCCTCTGCCAACATGGCCGGGGGCTCTGAGATCCCTCTGGGCAAGGAGGGAGGGCCAAAACCCCATGTGAGGTCTATGGGGGCTTTGGGGACCCCTAGTGCCTCTTGCACTTTTAAAATTGTCGTCTCGAGGCGCCTGGGTGGCTCGGTCAGTTAAGCATCTGACTCTCGATTTTGACCAAGGTCATGATCTCGAGGTTCATGAGACCGAGGCCCCACATCGTGCTCTGCGCTGACAGTAGGAAGCTCGCTTGGGGTATTTAATCTCCCCACCCCCGTCTCTCCCTCTCTCAAAATAAACTTATAAAAAAAGAAAAGAAGAAAAGGAAAAGAGTGTCTCCATAAGGCCCGTGACCCAAACACCGTGAGGGATTCCAAGTGACCAATAGGATCTCGGCACAGAGAGGGAGCGGGGTCCGGCGGCCCTTCCCGCAGACCGGCCCTGAGGACCACCCTCTCGGGTGGCAGGAGGCCCTCCGGCTTCCCGGGCTGGACACACCGCTGCCCCACACTGGGCCCCCTCCCCCAGAGCAGCCGCCCACACTCACCCCCGGCCTCCGGCCCCCCCGACCGCCAGAGCCGGCCACACTCACCACCAGGATGCCGCCGAAGGCCCGCATGTTCCCGATCAGGTCCGGGATGGTACTGGCCACCACGGCCATCAGCTGAGGACACAAAGGAGGCCCTGTTCGTCCCGGTCCCACCGAGGGGCATCGAGCCTGCCCACCACCCTGGCCTGACCTGGAAAGGCAGGAGGGGCCCAGCAAACTACCAACCTACACACCTGTACACACCCCCTGGTCAGCTGTCCACACACACCTGTACACCCCCCACAGTACACACGCATGTCCACACATGCACACACACCTGTATACACACACACAGACACGCCTGTACACCCCCCACTACACACACACACACACACACACGCCTATATCCACACACCCCCACTACACACGCCTGTATACACCCCTCACTAGACACACACACCCGCACACACACCCCACAGTACACACACACACCTGTACATCCACACACACAGCTGTACACACACCCCACAGCCACCCGTAAACACCCGCACACACGGATACATCTGTGTCCAGCACACACACTCATATTCATACACACACACACCTATGCTCACATGCCCCCATCACAGGTGTGCCTCAGTTCCAAGCCCCTGGGGAAGCCCCGGAGCGCAGCCCACCTCACATGGCCGGCAGACCGGCTGAGGCCGGCCGGTGAGCGGCTCTCTGGTCCGGACGCTCCCATCACACGCAGACCCGGGGAGGCCAGGTCAGCCCCGGCGCTCGGGTCGGAAAAGGGAGCTTCAGAGACGCAGCCCGGCGCCCGGCTGGAGGGCCGCTCCCCTCACGTGCAAGCCTGAGCCCCAGGGAAAGGCCTTCCAGATGGTCCATTTGCCGCACGCGATGTGTCAGAGCCTGACGCTAGATGCCGGCGTGTGACTATGTGCACGCACACAGGACGTTCACACGTGTACACGTAACTGCCTGTGGGTGTGGTTATGTACATGTGTGTGCACATACAGCACACGTATGTACTGTAACCGCGAGTGGGTGTAGTTGTGTGGATGTGTGTGCATATGGTTCGTGCATGCGTGGCAGCACGTGGCGGTGCTCATGGTTACACGTGTTGGGTGTATGCAAGTGACGAGGTGCGGCTGCCGTGCTACACGTGTATGGTGTGTGTGTAATTACACATATGGGCGTGTTACCGCGTGTGCTCTCATGTGTGGTTACATGTGCGTGTCACACGTGAACATGCACTGAGATGCACGTGTGTGTGTGTGTGTGTGTGTGGTTATGAGCGTGTGTGAGATCTCATGCATGTGGGGGACCGTGTGCATACATGTCATCACATGCACATACGTGTGCACCGTGCATGGAAGGCTGGGTACAGCTGCCCCCACCTGCACCCAGCGCCCCAGGCCACCTTCAGACAGGAACTGCTAGGAACCAGGTAGCCCCCAACGGGAAAGGTGCCCAGCGTGGCTCAGGGGGACGGACTCGGACTCGTAGAAAGGGGTCTGATGTCCTTGAGTTCTTCTCTCCTGGAAAGTTCTCGGGAAATCGGGAGGAGCAAACCCCCTCCACGCCGGGTGGGTGCTGGGCCTAGACGCCCTGCCCCCCCCCGCTCCCCTCCCCTGCAGGCCGGGGTCCTCCCTGGCTTCAGAGAAAGCCAGGCTCATAGATGGTCACAAGCCACCGGGTCCCTGCGTCAGGAGTCCCGGAGACCAGCACCCCAGCCTCCCACATGGCCCATGCCGGCCCTGGGAGCCCAGGAGGGGCGGACCTTGGCCAGTCCCGCCTTCACCCCTCAGTTCTAGAAGCCACTAGGAGCCCAGACCAATGGCCTCGTAGAAACCTCAGGATCCTGGGAACACGCAGGTTCCGGGGCTCCAGACTCTGCCCCCTGCAGCTGGCTAAGGCGCCCCACACGTGCACAAAAGCAGGTTTGGGCGGCTCTCATGCCCCTGACTGCTCCCCAGCATCGCCTGGCTGCTGTACAGGGTTGGGGACACACCCCAAGGGGTCCCTCCCTTGTCCCTCCCTGCCCAGGCTCTCCCACACCACAGAGCAATGCCGCGGTGGGGGCAGGGCGGGGGGTGGGGAGGGCGGTCAGACACGCACCTTCATGCCGGGGATGATGCGAAGGAACCAGAACACGATGAGCATGTTCACCAGCCGGGCCATGTCCCACAGCGACAGCAGGCCCAGCATCTCTGGCTTCCTGAGGGGACACACAGGACACGGTTGGGGGGGCATCGAGAGCCCGGCGACAGGAAGACCGGGAGATGTGTGTTTAGACACACCGAGAGCAATGAGGAGGGGGCTTCCGTCTCAGGTACAGCCTAGAGCCCGGACCGCCCACACCCTTCAGCCCACAACAGCGCTGGTCAGGGCACAGCTCCTCACACAGGTGCCCGGCCCCCATGCCTAATTTGGCACACGAGATGCTGAGACGCTGGAACGCCCCGACTCAGATCCCAGCCCAAGTGGAAGAGACCGGGTCCCTGAGCCGGCCCCATCCCCGTCCCGTCCACTGTCACCCAACCACGCTCCTGTTTCAACCCCCTCCCCCGACCTGTCGCCTGCCCCTATCGCCTCTCCTGCGATGCCATCCTGTATCCTGACCCCCGAGGTGTCCCTGTGGATAACTATGCTCCTTTCTGTCTAAATGGAAACTCATTCTCACGCAAAATGCTCCTGTGACTCTAGGACAAAAGCAGATTTTCAGGGCCCTCGAGAAACGAGGTGGCCGGAGCCCCCCCAGATGGGTTTCCTCGACAAAGGAGACAGCTAGGGCAGCTGGCCCACTCCACTGGCACAGGAGCAACCTCCAGAGACACCATGGCCGGGGGCGGCACTTGGGCTGGCTGGGGCAGCTGTGCTCTGGGCAGCGTGACCCGACAGCCACAGGTCACACTTCGAGGCGCCCTGTGACCCCCTGGCCAGACGTCGACACTGCTATGTGCCCAGATCCGGGGGAGGTGGGGCTCCAACAACAACGTGAATTCAGCAGCCCCGCCCCCGCCCCCGCCCCCACCATCTGATGGGGTGGGAAACTCTGGAGCAGGAGGTGACAAGCCAAGGTCCCATGGCTCCCAGCCCATCCTGGGCATCTCCGGGAACCCCACGCCCCATCCTGGTGCCCCCTGGTGGCTTGTCACGGTGCTGGGCACACTATCAATCTGGATCCCCAAGAGCTGCGAGGGGGTCTGCTCCCAAGGTCCTCAGAAGGCAGCACTCAGAGCCACATAACACTGGGGCACTGGGCCCCGCAGTAGCCCTAGCAGATAGGCTGGGGCACGGGCCACCCTCCCTGGAGCCTAGGGGCGCTGGCTGCTGTGGCTGCCCTGGGTTCTGTGCAGTCACCTACCAGCCGGGGTGCGGGAGCTGGTACACAGCCAGAGTGGAGATCTCCAAGACCTTCAACTACAAGACAAGAGAAGGCATTGCTACAGCGACACTAACCCAGGCGCCTCCCGATGACTTCTGAAGCCCATGTGTGACTCGCTCCCCCCCACGGGGGGTTCTGGGAGGCGCCAGAGCTCCGTCTCTGGCCCCATGGGCTGTTCCAAACATGGGACCTCCTGCAGCTGAGACAGACACTGGGGCTCAGGCCCTGGTGGCCCGTGCACATGGAGGGTGGGCACCAGAGAGGGTGGGGGAGCCCAGGGCCAAGGACCGACCCGGGACCCGCCTCTCAGGCTGTCTTCGCTCCCTTCAGTCAGATACCAGAATGGCTGCCACGATGCACACACCACGCGTGGCCCTCCACCCCCCTAGGTTCTGGGGAAAGGGTGCCTGAGCCCCCGCTGCCCCTCCTGCCCCCTACGTCAAGGTCCCACCGTCCTTGGGGTCTGTGGCTGGGGCCAGGTCAGCCGGCGAGGGCTGCGGGCTCCTCCGGGCCCCCTCCCCCAGGGGTAGGGGAAACAGCCTGTCTGAGACACTCAGATGCTGAGAAATCCGCCTCCCGTTGGCCCCAGGGGCCACCGACCCCCCAACGGTGCACTTGGGCGACAGCAGCCCCGCCAGCAGGGACGTTACCAGCAAGGACAACGGGGAGGAGCCCGTCGAACACATTGCTGGAGTAGGACAGGTAGCCCCTCGGGCCCAGGGTGAGCACCTTGAGCAGCAGCTCCAGCACGTAGTACAGGATGAAGACGCAGTTGAGAATCTGGAAGGACAGACAGCTACCTCGAGTCTGGGCCCCACCACCGCCCCCCGCTGGCCTCCCAGGGCCGCCCCCACCTGCCCCGCACGGGGTGTCTCCAGCACCCCACCTTCCTGCTGCACACCCTCTCCTTGGGGGGCCTGGAACCCCACACTGGCTCCCGGGAGGCCCCACTAGCCCTACACCTCCCGACCCTTTTCCTCTGTGCCCACAAGGCTGGGGTCAACCCCAACGCTCCGTCCCCGTCCCCGCCTAAGCCTGTGCCCCCGGTTCTCTCTGCCCTGGCCCCTCCAGTCCACCCTCCACGGGACCTCTACCATCACCCGTTGCCAGCGTCATCCCAGCCCCTGTGGGCGTGTCTGAGACCTCTTTGCAGGGAACGTGGCCTGAGGCTACCAGGTCACTGTCTTTTTGGAAGCCAGGAAGTAAGATACGGCAGAGCTCTTCCTTTATTTTTTTTAATGTTTATTCATTTTTGAGAGACAGAAAGAGAGCATGAGCAGGGGAGGGGCAAAGAGAGACGGAGACAGAATCTAAAGACAGGCTCCAGGCTCTGAGCTGTCCACACAGAGCCAGACATGGGGCTCGAACCCACGGACTGTGAGAATGAACCTGAGCCAAAGTTGGATGCTTAGCCGACTGAGCCACCCAGGCACCCCTGGAGCTCTTCCTTTTGAGGGCCTCACAGCCTCGCCCCAGCGAGTACACAGAGCCCCGGGGGGAGGAGGCGTGTGGGCGCCACGGCCACCTCACCTAGGTGTCCAGTCCAAGTTCCATGTTCTCAGGGCTGCCTCGCCCACACCCGTAAAGAGATTGCTGTCAGACCCCATCGGACCACAGATCTCTCATAAACAACCAAGCAGACGCTAGTGCTGGACAATTACCCTTAAAAGAGATAAAATGTAGGGGTGCCAGGGTGGCTGAGTCAGTGAAGCGTTTGACTCTTGATTTCAGCTCAGGTCATGGGATCGAATCCTGCATCAGGCTCCACACTCTGAGCCTGGAGCCTGCTTAAGATTCTCTCTCTCTCTCTCTCTCTCTCTCTCTCTCTCTCTCTCTCTCTCCCTCTCCCTCTCTCCCTCTCCCTCTCCCTCTCCCTCTCCCTCTCTCTCTTTCCCCTCCTCCACCCCACTCCTCTTCTCGAGCCAGTGCACTCCCTCTTAAAAAAAAAAGATGGGGCACCTGGGTGGCTCAGTCTGTTGAGTGTCTGACTTCAGCTCAGGTCATGATCTCATGGTTCGTGGGTTCGAGCCCCACATCAGGCTCTGTGCTGACAGCTCAGAGCCTGGAGCCTGCTTCCGATTTTGTGTCTCCTTCTCCCTCTGCTCCTCCCCTGCTCACACTCTGTCTCTGTCTCTCTCTCTCTCAACAATAAAGACATTAAAAAAAAAGATAAAATACAGATCAAGTGTATCCAATTGGACTTTTGTCAGGAATGAAAACCAACCACCTCTACGATATGCCATTCGTGAGGAGTGCACTGAGCTTTCTGGGGTCACCCGGGGAAAAAATACCATAGAAATAAGAAAAAAAAATTTCTGATTTTCCTGAAATGTAAAATACAGGAATTTCAAGCATCAGGTCAGGAAAGCCATTGTTTTGATTTTGAAACCAGGATAAACTTTACATTTAACACTCAGGATGTCCGTGACCTGTTCAGGCACATCAGACCAGACAAATCAAAAGGCTTCCTGTGTAATTAGAGAAGATTTACTCGTTTTCCTCAATTTTAACATCGTTCATAATGGTCCCTTCCTTTAAAATAAATGTTAAAATACCCGCTTTTTACATACGGTTCTGACGTTAAGTAACGTGGGGGTGTTGCTGCTACTCTGCTTAAAATCCAAAATGGAAACAAAAACCGTTTTTAAACCCCTGGGAAGTTGGACAAGCCCGTGTCACATTAAGAAAGCAGCTCATGGCTCCAGAAGGGCTGAGAACCAGCCAGGAAGAAGCTCAAATCCCCAGGCCGGACAAGCCAGAGGACGCAGGCAGCCCCCCTCGCCCCCCCCCTCCCCCGGCCGGCACCCTGCGACCCTCCTCTGGGGGCACCCCGTGGCCCCTCCCGGCGCCCCACAGCTCACCCCCAGGACAAAGTCGTCGCGGTCCTCGGGCAGCACGTTTACGTCCACAACCAAGAACACCTGCGGAGCCAGAGTGGAAGGCAGCTGGCCAGCCAGGCCGAGGCCGCCAGCGCAGCACGGGCAGGGGGCCGGGGAGGAGGGGCGGGCCTGAGGCGCCTCCCGTGTCCACACATGGTCAAGGCCACATGCACAGAAATGGACACGAGGTTCCTGAGGGCGATGGCATTCCCCAGGTAGTCGAAGTAGCGGTGGCTGAAGAGGACCTGGGCGCTCTGCAGGAAGGGAGACCGGTACTCTGGCTGCCGCGGGCGCTGCGGAGGGGACATGTGCGGACTCAGAGACACGGGCCCACAAGAGGCACATGGCACGCGGCCGTGAGGAGCTCTCCGACGTCTTCACCCCCTTATTCTGAGATTAGACTTTCTCCTACCTTCTCTCTTATCCCAGTCAGCTCAGCCTAAGAAAATAATCTCAAACATGGAAATAGGTGCACAAAGACATTCATCACAGTAGTCTTTGAACACCAAGAGAGAGGCAGAGGGCACCTAAGTGGCCACTGACGGCTTAAGTAAACCACGACGCGCTGTCTGGCGGGCATCTGAATACACGCTGAGTGTTTGCCACCAGACGGAAAGCGCTCTGTGAAAAGTACACGTAGCTTATACCCTAATGACTGACTGACACAGACCAGGGGTCTGCTGGACGCAGTGCGGAGCTGCCTGCCAAGGCCCCACTGGGGACTTCACAGATCAGTGTCAGGGACAAAGGAAAAACGCTTTGGACAAACTCAGGAGCCTCCAGGGAAGGACACACAGGAAGTAGGTAAGAGTTCATCCTGGAGACAGGGAAAACCGTCCAGAAGGTTCCCCCAAGCCGGATGTGGCCCAGGCCAGTCCCTGTGGTCTGCGAGTTGCATCAGGTTCACAAACCCTCCTCGGTGTCCAGCAACCTCTGTTCCCATTCACCACCCTGAGGGCCCCGCGGGATCCCTGGGCAGCCGAGTCCTGGCCCTGACTTGGGTCACCTGGGTGATGGACACCAACAGACACCTTAAACTTCCCTGCCCACCCCGGGTGGCCTGGCCCTAAGCAGGGGACGGGAGTTACCTCTTTAATCACCCTTTTGTGGAACTCGTTGAAGAGTTTCTGAAACTCATCGGCGACAGCAGGTCGCCACCATAGGAGTGCACCTTCTACAGAGGACAAGGACACAGGCCGGCAGGGTCGGCGGGCGGGGCCGAACGGGGGAAGGGCCCAGTCCCAGCCCCACCCAGCCCCGGCCATCCCTGGCTGATCTGCAATGACACCCTGTGCTGAAACAGAGGTGACCTCCTGGAGGCGTGCTGAGTGAGGAGGGCTGGGGGCGGGGGGTCCCTACCTCCATGACGACCGTCTGTAGTGGCTGTGCAGCTGGACTTTCTGAAGCACCTACAGGAAGTCCTGGGGCTTCACCCCGACTCTGCCAAGAGAGACACCAGGCCCCCGTGAGCCCAGCCAGCTCAGCACCCGGGCACCTGCCCCTCTGGCCTGAGCCGTGCCAGTGCGACCGAGCGGCCCTGGGTGATGACACGGGCCCTAGGCCTCCGTGAAAGAGCCGGCCACAGGTACCGGACATCCTGTCCTCTCAAGGCCCCAGAGACGCTACTGTCCTGCCTCAGAGAGGAGCGCGCCGGTGCTCGGAAGTAGCGGGTGCCTGACAGCAGCGCTGTGCCCAAGGACCCGTCCACACGGACGTCACCCCGGACCAGGTCCCGCTGGGCCGGGCACCCAGGCGCAGGGGCGCAGGGAGGGCGCAGTTGGGGGGAGGCCCAAGCCACTTGGCCCTCGTAAGCCCAAGGTCTCCAGGGCACATGAGGACAAGTGAGTAGACTCAGGAATGACCAGAACACACTGCACCAGGAAGGAAGCATCCTCAGGACCCCCAGGCACCGGCCGGTAGGTGCTGGGCAGAGCCAGTGCCCAGAAAATGCCCCGTGGAGCATCTAAAGGGTTCCCTTCGGCAGCAGCCACCCCCACTTCCCCGAGAAGAGGGGCTCCAAGGTCTGGAAGGACTTCTGCAAGGATGACGGGCCTGAGTGGCGGGGTCAGGCTTCGCCCGGCCTAACCCCCCTGTCCAACTCTCCTGGCAGCACCCCTTCCTGTCCAGCTCTCCAGGCCCCACCCCCTCCCCTGCAGCTCTCCTGGCCCCATCCCCTCCTGTCCAGCTCTCCCAGTTGCACCCTCCCTCCTGAGCAGCAGCCTCTGGGGGTCCCGCATGCCCGCAGCTGGGAGCGGCCCTCACCCCCTCGGGCACCAGGGGCACAGCCAGACCCCTCCTGGCCCGAGGACGCGCGCTTCCGCTCTGCACGCCTGGGGCCCCCAGCTCTCACACGTAGCAGGCTGGGGGCCGCCTACGCTGGAAGGGGCGACCTCCAGGCCTCCCTCTCGCAGTCTCCTCTGGGGACTGTGGCGACAGCACCACCTGGGCAACGAGGCGGTGGCACGGCTCCCGCTCCCCCAGGGCAGGCAGCAGGAGGCCACCAGGAACCGCCATCCCAGCCCTGGCCGGCCGCCCCTCACTGCGGGGACCACCAGGCCGGTTGGCTCAAGTTGCGCCCTGCCTGGTGTCCGGGGCAGCTGCGGGCGCAGGAAGGGGCGGCTGCCCGGCTCACCATCAGGTAGTCCTGGAACTGGTGGTAAATGATGGCCGTCAGCAGTTTCATCAGGAACAAGCTTCCTTCGAGCGGAGAAAGCTGCGGTCAGCGGGCAGCGTCCCGAGGGAGCAGCCCCGGGGCCCAGGGCCAGGCCGGCGTCCAAGGGCGTACAGGGCAGACGTGGGCACGGCAACCCCCAGGGGGTGGCAAGAAGGGCCTGGACGGTCACAGAGCAGGGCGTGCTCCTGGCTCCTGTCAGGTGCCCAGGGCACACGGGTCGCCCCACACATAGCCTTGTCCTCATCTAACGAACATGCAGTGGGACACCAGGCCCGCCCAGCCACGGGCACGGAGGACAGGGGCCATCGGTGGTCACAGACCAAGGACCACACTGGGGAGAAGCCATGAGGTTGGAGGGCACAGGAGGGGAGGTCACAGGGTCAGGGGACACACTGAGGGGAGGTCACAAGGTCACGTGGACACACTGAGGGGAAACTGTGGGGTCAGGGGACACACTGAGGGGAAGTCTGCAGGAAGGGAACACCAAGGGGAGGTCACGGGGTCGGGAGGCGCACGCACACCAGAACATTCGGGATCTTGCCACTGGGGGCAGAGGCCTGTCCCAAGCGACCCCTACAGGCCCAGCGGAACTGACCTATCAGGGTGAAGGCTATGAAGAAGGCATAGGCCTGGTTCCTGGAGTACGCGGGCGTCATCACTGGGGAGAGAACGTGGAGAAACTGAGCCCGGCTCCTGCCTGAGCAGCCCGTCTAATTCCCCTCCAGGCCCCACGCCGTCTGCCTCCCAGACGAAAGAAGCACTCTGGCAGGAGACCCAGGAGGCCTCTGGTCCGGTGCCGACCCTCCCGCCCCTGGCTGCACACCCTCGGAACGGGGGGCTCACTACTTTTCAAGGCTGCTCCTTCCTTATGCTGAAACCCGCCTCTCGGTGAACTCCCCGAAGACTGGAAGCTGAGCTCTCCCTCGGGTAACTTGCTAGGACTCACAGGACATGTGGGGACAATGCTCAGGCCCCCCGCTGCATGGCTCTCCCTGGGGGTGGAAGGGGGTGCGGCCCTCCCGGGAAGGTCTCTGTGATGGGGGGTCACCCCCACACCCAAAATGCAAGTCACCAGCTGAGTGGCCAAGCCCTGGAGGCCTATGGCACCCCCAGCCTGGCCATACCGCCAGCCCAGAGGGCCTCCGGCAACACCCCCGAACATGAGTCCCAGACCCGGGCCGCGCCCTGCAGCCGGGCCTGGGTGCCAACGGGGAAAGTGGTCATGCCTCGGCAAGGAAGCCACCGGGGGCCTGGCCAAACAAGCCCCCTCTGTCACCTCGTTCATTCTTAGCTTGCCGGTGAGGTCAGGAGACGGGAAAGACAGGCAGAGGGAGCAGAGAGCACAGGGAGGAAGCGAGGACAGGAGAAAAAGCAGAAGAAAATGCAAAAAGGCAGGAAAAAGAAGGGAAAAGACAAATAGGGAAAGATCAAGGAACAGGCGCCGGAGGGAGCCCTGTGCAGCCCTCCCGTCCCCCACCCGGAGCCCGGCTCTGCGCCAACCGCACTGGCCCCGCCAGGCCCGCTCCCCGCGCCTCACACACCATTGGGGTTGTTGGACGTGGTCAGCAGCACCAGGAGGGAGGTCAGGGCCTCTGGCAGGTTGCGGAAGTAGGTCAGCCTCTCCCGGTCCTGCCCGCTGTCCTGCTGCACAAAGGTGGCAGCCCTGAGGGGTGACCTTCAGTGACCTGAAGCCGGCAGAGTGCCATCCACCATGAGGCCCCGGCCTGCACGTCCGGATCGCTTCCCAGCGGACTCTGCGCTCTCGGACAGACAGAACCCGACTCAGGACCTCTGGGCCCAGGAGCCCGCGTCCAGGGAGGCCGCACAGCCCTGGGGACACTGGCCACGGAAAGGGTCTGCCGGGAACCATGGAGAACGCTGTCAGCCACCCTGGCTGAGACACACAGATGTAGCACACACAACCACACCACCACACAGACACACGCAGACACACGCAGACACACAGATGCAGCACACACACACACACACACACATGCACACACACGGCAGCTCGAGCCCTCCCAGCTCCTCCCTCACGGCCAGCACAGCCTGAACCCCCAAATATCACCACAAGCTCATCGAAAACCGGCCGCGGCTGACTGCTAGCCACATTCCCAGGACAGATAGACGGCTTAGCCCTGAGGATAGTGGCCATGGCCAGGACATGAAGAAAGCCACAGCGGACCACAGGTGCCCGGGGAGAGGGAGCAGGGGACACCGGGGTGACAGTGGGAGACACCTCCACACAGCAACAAACGCCCGGGGGCCAAGCAGCAGCAAGGAGCTGTAGGGGAAGGGGACCGGGGGGGAGGCCAAAGCCCACAACTAGGGGAGAGGAGGCGGGGACAGGCAGGTGCCCGGAGGGGTCCATCCTGACAGCCCCCAAGGCCAGTCTGAGAGGGCCTCCGTCTAACAGGGGTGCAGAGAAAGCAGGGTCAGTGGCAGCGCAGGGAAAGGAGAGGAGAGGAGGGCAGCCAGGCAGACTGGCCCTGAGCCCGTGAGGCAGGGGGTGGACGGAGGCCCCATCGGGGGTACGTGGGAGACTGACCCCAAGGAGAGCCCCTGCCACCTGGGTGGGCAGACGCTGACCCTGGTCATGAGGCCTGGGCAGGCCACCTAGCCGGGCCCGAGAATGATCCAGAGGCTTCCCCTAGGACCACCCCGTCAACCCGAAGGCCAAGGCCCCGGGCAGGGACAGAGCGGAGCAGGTACCTTCTCGCCTGTGAAGAGCAGCATCCCCAACATGGTGAAGACGCACAGGTGCAGCGCCAGCAGCAGCACGACGCTGCGGGGGGGTGAGGGGGGCCTCAGCACAGGACACACACTGCACAAGCCTACCCGACCACGCAGGGAGCTCCCTGCTCTGGGCTCAGCTCTTGGCCCCGCCCTAAGGGAGCCCTCTTTCCCTGGCAGGGATGATCAGGGACCCAAAGCGCATCTCCCAGGGGTCCAAGGACCCCCGCTGTCTCAGAGAAGGCCACACCCACCATCTGGGCTGGACCGTGAGGGGTCATCCACGAGAGTCACTGGGGGAGGGGACTGAGGGAGAAGTGGGGGAAGGCAGGAGGGGTGGTGAGGGGCCACAGCCACAGCGCGGACAGGAAGGAGCATCCACAGGGCTCTGCCACTACCAGGCAGGGGGCGCAAGGCCACTGAGAGGCTGCCAGGAGGCCCCCAAACACCCAGCCACTGGCCTCCCCAGGCCGCAGTCCCGGCGCCCCAGGGCGCAGCAGGCAGCCTGGCACCAGGAGCCCACCTGGCCATATCCGGCAGCGATGACCTGATGCACTTGAGCGTCTTTATCATGGAGGAGTTCTGCATCAAGAAGAAGGGGCGGAGAAGCCTGAGGACCCGCAAGGGCTGAAAGACGGCAGGAGAGGTCCCCACTTCTACCCGGGCTAGGACAGGGGAGCCGAGGAGCCCCGGGCCCCACCCAGACCGGCTCCAGCCCCTCCCACCCCAGCCCAGAGACAGGAGGCCAAAGAGCCCCGCTCAGAACCCCCTCCCGCCTCAACTTCAAGCTGGGGCCCCACAGCTTCCTCCTCATATCCCTGCCAAGGGGCCACGCCCTGCAATCAGAGAACCCAGGGGGTGCTCCCAGCTCCCGGCTCCTCCTCTGCCCCCATCCCCCAATTGCAGCCTCACCCACTCCCCATACACTGGGCCCCAACTCTGCACCCCGCAAGCACACGCATGCGCACACACACAGGTGCACATGTGTGCACCCACACCCTCCACATCATGCCCCCTACACACATGCACACACACACACACACCCTCCACACACACGCCTCCTGCACACATGCACACACACTCTACACACACACGCACACGCCCCCTGCACACATGCACACACACACACCCTACACACACACACACACACTCCCCCTGCACACATGTGCACACACGCCCCCATTCCCTCCTTCTGCTCTCCCTTCCTGTCAGCACCAAGAAGCCCCTGCACCGTCCTCAGGAGCCCCGTCTTGAGGGCTTCCCTCAGGCACCTCTTTTTCCTCATCCACTAACAACACAAATGTCCCGTTACCTTCGCTCACCACAGAACCCTCACCCCTCCACCCGCCCCACGTGTCCCCCCTCTCCTGACCCAGCCAGTCCTCCTGCCTGGTGACCCCCAGGCCTGAGTCTGCCCTGTGCTGCGGGGCCATCTCCCTGACCCTGAGTGCTGGCGCCCCGCTCCCATCCTGCCCTCTGGGGCCTCGCACACCGGGGAGCTGGGCAGGCCTCTTGGTTTTCAGGGTCATGTTCATGATCTGTCCTCCCACACTCAACTGCGCCCACCCACCTCTCAACTCCAGACTCCAGTCCCACTGGGCTTCCTGTCTCAGCACAGCCCTGACACCCTCTAAGCCCTACAGACCGCCCGGGCCGCCACGCACCATCTCAACCCCCCGCTCTGCTCAGCTGGAGGGCAGCGCCAGTCCCTCCAGTCCCGGCGTGAATGTCACCTGCCCCAGCACCGCCCCGCAGCACTCTGGAACCCTACCATGGATCTCAGGTCTCTCTCACGACCGAATGAGGTCCCACAAGCGCTGGTACACGGCGACCCTCTGCACAGACTGTCTGCATGACAGGTGATCCCTAGGCCTGACTCAACTTCCCTAGGCTACTCGCCTCCTCCGAAGGAAGCCCAGCTTCCAGCACAGGGTCGAGAAAGCCCAAGGAAACAGTGGTGGACGGACCTTCAGGGCCATGCCTGGCCCTGCCCCACAGGCTGAGGAACCAGCGTCTGCCCTCGCTGCCCCAGGATGGAGCCTCGTCTGAGGGCCTGGGATCCCGAATCTTCCAGCCACACCCCTAGGCCAGGCAGGGGCCGAAGGTCCCTCTGGCACCCGCACCTGGGGGCTTGGACCCTCGCCTGTAGTCAGACGTGGGACAGGGTGCGGCTTCTCCCGGGTGTGGTGACTCAACCTGCTAAGGGCCCTCAGGACGCTGGGGCCACACCAGAGTCATGGACATGGAGCCAGGAGGCCTCCATGAAGGATGGGAAGGTTCATCCACGAGACTCAAGCCCGATTAGAGACCGGCCTAGTGCTGCGGGGGAGGGGGGGGAAACCCCTGCGAGGGCCACTCGCGATCCCTGCTCACAGCTAATGCGCATCTAGGTACCTAGTCCCCCGTGAGGAAGGGGCACAGCAGAGACCACGTAGGATGTGACCCTCCGGGCCACAAGGTGGAAATGAACATGAGAGACTAGGCTGGAGGCCCAGGCTGGCCGCCCACCCTGCCCTGGTGCCTGTGCGAGGTTTGACTGGCCAGCTGGCCCCAGGGGGAAACCCAAGCCTGGTCTCTCGGCGGTTCTGGGCAATGGGTGACTCTACCCAGCAGTGGACCACGTGTGGTGTCACAGCCTCTGTCAAGAAGATCCCCCCCAGAGACGACACTAAAGGGAAGGCCTGGCAGTGAGCGGGGTCCGTCCTGTCTGTGCTGGGAAAGGTAAGAATTCCTGGGATCGGGGCCGGACGACGGGGAATGAGGTTGGGGAAGCATGTGCCTGGATGGGCCGATAAACACCCCCAAGACACAGAATGACACGTCCTACATGTCCGAGCCTCTCCCCGCATGGCCACCGCTGATGGCCCGCCCTCTAGAAGCAGAGCCCAGCTCAGCCCACCCACCTGATGCAGCCCCTGGCACGGGGTGGTGCCTGCTATGTGCCCCCTCCCCAGGCAGGGGTGCTATCTTCACTGGACAGCCAGGCACGTGGGCTGGGGCACTGCCTGGGGCCACCCAGGGACCACCCTCTGAGCCTCAGGGGCCCCACTGCTTGAAGTCAGCCCCACAGCACTCATGGCCTCCCTGTGGCCCCTCACCCTAAAGTGGCCAGCCCGTGGGAGGGCCGGCAGCCCTAGGCAGCCTCCGTGACGCCAGCTGAGGGGGTCAAGTCCTCCGCAGGACCGGAATGTGCATCAGAGGCTCTGAGCACCGGGACAGAATGGGAACGGCGCCCCCCCCTCCCTCGAGTGTCCGGCTGCTCTGGAAACGTCCACTCTGGGGTGGTTGCTCCACCAGGGACACGCCACAAGAACTCATGAAAAGCAGGGTGGGGGCCAGTCTGGGTGTCTGGCTGCCAAGGACAGCCTGGGGCCTGCTGCCCAGTGGAGCAGGGAGGTCTAGGTCAGGGACCCCGAGGCACAGCCAGTGTGAGAAGATGATCAGAAAATTCCAGTGATCAAAAAAGGCAGGACCACCGAGGACATGAGCTGCCTGGGAACCAAGGGAACCAAGGCCTGAGTCCCCATTCGAGGGGAAGAGCCCAAGCTGCTGGGGAGCAGGGGCCGAGGGGGGGGCTGCAGGGTGCAGGGGGAGCAGGGGCTGAGGCGAGGGCCATGGGCGCAGGGGAGAGGAACTTCCAAGTCTCAGTTCGGGCCCCACTGATAACAAAGCGAGGCCTGAGCTGTGTGCGGTCTTCCTGGCCTGTTGCACAGATGTGGGTTCTTGTGCTAAGGAGGCTCTTTCCTGGGAGGAAACTGGAGTCGGGCCCTGCGCCCTCCCCCCGCTGCACCCCAGGCCGCCCTCCCTGCACCCTCCCCCGGCCGCCCTGCAGCTCTCTCTTGGCGGCTACTCCCCACTTACTTCTGCCAGTGAGGGCGTGAAGAGAGGCTGAGACATCGGAGGGGCAGACCGACGGCTCCCTGCTGTCCCCTTGCTGTCCCTAGGTAGTGCCCACGCCCTGGGGCTGCCAGCCTCCCCAGCCTCCCCAGCTCCCAGCATTCCCAGAACCAAGCCGTCCTGGAGGACACACTGGGGATCTGCGCCCCTCTAGACACAGGGGTGGGGCCCCAAGGCCCCCTCCCTTGAGCCTCCTATGGCTCTGTGTCCCTCGGAGACCCGTTCCATGTTGTCAGTTGCTCAACACCTGTTTCAGCCCCTATAAACTCTCCTGGCTAAAGCACCTGATGGGCTGGTGTCCTGACTGGCCCTGATAGACAGATGTCCCCGTACCCACTTTTCCCGCTCCTGCTCTATCCAGTCACGGGGCAGAGCACCTGGGGGGTTGGGGGAGATGCCGCAGCCAGAGAGGCTTGGGGACCGGCAACCCATGTGGGCTTTCTCACTGCAGGCTCCATAGAGCTCTGGGCATGGGGCGAGGGCGAGGCCCTGGGGGACCCAGGGGGCACAGACACCCCTCTGGAAAAGAGCCGTTCTGGAAAGGGGGCAATGGCACTCACGGCCTGCTTCTGGTTAGGGCTGGCCCACCCCCAGAACCGTCTAGACCAGGCCCCAGGTCTTCCTCTGGGGCCAGCTGGCCAAGTGTCAAGGGTCCCACGGGTGGCAGGGGCATCCGGAGGTCACAATCAGGCCTGCAGATAAAACCATCCCCTCGCTATCTTTTGTGGCTTCCGAAAGGCACCAACCATTCAGAAGATAGTAACGAGAACCGCTCCCCAGTTTTTTCCAGTCTGAAAACCCCCAAGCCCTGTAAATACATTGTGGGCTAACAAAAGGAACGATGCAAAGCTGCCAGGAGCCCTAGGCCCCCACAAACGCCCCAGAGCCAGCAGCAGGGGCCCGAAGACACCCCCAAGGCAGGACAGCCCAGCAGGCACCCGACAAAACCCTGCGGGACTCTGAGGACAGTCTGTCCGAGGGGACAGCCTTTGTGCTACCTGGCGCTCCGGGGCCAGCAGCGCACAGCAGGCCCAGCGCTGCGGCATGGATCACCGCTGTTCCACCAACAGGACGTGCGACACACAGCAAGATCTGTCGGCCCCTCCGCCTCGTGCTGGGAAGCCGCCATGTCTCCGAAGCCTTGACATGGCCCCAAAGCTCAACTGAGACAGACGAGACCCACCTCCAGCTTCCGGAAGGATGCGGGTCAGACAGAGGCAGACACCCGGCCCCTTTCCAGCCCACACCCACCTCCTCTGCGTTCTTCCCCTCTTGGGGGCCGGAGGGAGGCCCGCAACAGGGACCACCCGTTGGTCCTCTCTTGCTGTGCCAGGGTCTCTCCCCACACAGACACTGCCAGACCCTCGGCCACTCCCGGAGGCCCCGCAAGGCCGTGCACCCGGCAGGCCGGAATCCAGACTCGCTTAGTCTGGAGAAGGGGAGGAGGTGACGGGGCCTCTTATGCCCCAACCACCCCAGGCCTCTGCTCACAGGGGCAAAGCTCGGTCAGAGAAAAAGGCAGCCAGCTCCGGGGGCGTAAAACTTGACCAGGAGTCCGGCTATGGACTGAGAGGGCACCAGCCCTGCGCTCTTGCACCTGACGACGCCCGGCTCACCTTCACGGACACGTCAGCCACAAAGACCAGCAAGCAGAGCACCTCGACGCCCTCGGTGAGGCCACAGGGCGGGTCCCAGGGGGCCGAATGGTAGCGCACATCCACGGTGCTGGTGACCGATGAAGGCGGCTCGATAAAAGCCAGAAGCAGGATCAGGAAGATGGTGAGACTCAATGTCCTGAGAAAGGAACAGAAATGAATTGAAATGCACTACCCAGCAACGCCCTGGGCTGAAGAGGTGGGGGGTTGGGGGGGTGGCAGGGCACCCTCAGCACCTTCCAGAGACAAAGCCCCGCCTCCCGGTCCCCCAGGCCTGAGCCCCACAGCTGGCGGAACCTCATCCCCAGGAGGGCCCCTTGGAAACGAGGAGAGAGTGGCTCCTTGGGGCCCTGAAACCCCCCCCACCCCCAGCCAGGCTGCAGGCACCCCACACGGCGCCCCTTCTCACCACTGGCAGGTGCTGGAGTAATACAGTCAGTGAAGCCACATCGACCTGGCGTCCACGCGGTGGTTAATGGAGGGGTAGTGTGAGGGAGAGCCTCGTGGGGACCCTGAGCGCGGGGACCATGAGCACGGGCCCCTCAGGCCGCGCAGCACAGCCAGCTGCGGGCAGGGCGCCCCTGACCCCACGACGGGCCCTGGGCGGGGAGACAGGCTGTGGACCGGAGTCTACTTCACCGCACACATGGATGAAGGGCCATCCCGTGACCCAGGAGGGCCACGTTAGCAGATAGACTCAGAATACCTTAAGCATCATCGCCCGGCGTGGATGCCTGTTTCTACCTGTTTCTAAATGTGCAGCTGTGACATCCTCCCCACTGTGAGGCAAGGCCCCCCCCATGGGGTCGCTCTCCAGGATGCCCCCCCCCCACGGTACACTGTTCGCTTCCGTATTCTATCTCCCTAATCCAGACTCAATGTCGTTTTCCAGCAGGGAATGGGCCGGCCGGCCCTGAGCATCTTTCACAGGCCCTGGAACACGCAGGCACATGACAGGCCCTCAGTAGGAGGCAACTCAACCGTAACGAGCGTTACTAGGCCTCGAAAGAGCACCCAGCGCCCACCTGCTTTAGGGAGGACTCCCGGTGAGCTGTGCGCTAAGGCCCCATCACCACGGTTATGATGGCTGCACGGTCCAGTGACCGAGGCCCTGGCCCCAGGACAGCAAGGAGGGGACCAGCGGGGCCACCATCACCCAGTCCCCACAAAACCTGGAGACCGGCCCAGGCCCAGCCACCAGGAACAGGTGCCACCCACCTGGATGGCAGCTTCGATGAAGATAGCAGCCTGGTCAAAGCAGAGATCCCGCCCGGACACAGCACCTTCAGGCAGAGACAGCACATCGGTGACAAGGGTGATCCGGTGACGCTCACCTGCTCTGGGACTGCTGAGATCAAGGACAGAACCTGGAGGCATTTGTTCCCAAGGCTCTGGAATGACCGGCCCTTTGTCCTGCAGCAAGTCTGCACACAAGAGAGCCCCAGAGCTGGCCTGGCACACGAGTGTGCTTACCCTCCTGCCACCAGCAACAGGGGCCTTGGGGCACAGGAGGGTGGAGGGAGCCTCCTCGGGGCCCGGCAGGCTCCCGACTACAAGGGGCCTTCAGCACAAGTTGGGCAGCTTGAAGCCCCCCCCCACCCCAGTGCCTGCCCGTCAAGGAGCCCTGAGCTGCCCACGAGAGTAGTCCCTGCAGTCTCGGGTTCTGTGCCCCGATCGTGGGCAAGCACCACCCCTACAGCTTTGTTGCAGAAGCTGCTGCTTGATGCAAAGTGAGAAGAAAGGCATGAGGAGCCACAGAGAAACCCACTGCCCGGGGTCCAGGAGAGAGGGTACAGCCAGGCAGCCCGGGCCCCGGCAGGGGAGGCGGGGGTGGGGGGGAGCTGGCACACAGCCCCCAGCAGCCTCCAGATCAGAAAAATGATGGAGCAGCTGTTTCTGAAAATTTTACTTTGACAAGGGGTCCCTTTGGGCCAGCAGCTTCTGAAAACTGCCCGTTTCTGGTAGAGAGAAAAGGTAGACGTGTGCATGACCCCAGAGCATAGGGGCCTGAGCCAGCGGCGGAGCAGGCGGTGGGCCACCAGCCTCCTCCGGAAGAGATGCCAATCAGGGATGCAAGGGCCCCGGGCACAGGTAGGAGATTAGACCCCGCCCTGCCTCTGCCAGCACATCCGTGTCACCCGAAGCATGAGCGCTCCTCCACCTGGACCTCGGTCGCCCCCCATCTATAACCTCAGGGCTGGCCGCGAAAGTTCTCCCAGGGAGACTAAGGGTGGTGACTGCCAGCATCCTGGGAACTGTGATCCGACAGCACTGCACTCTGTTCCCTGCAGCAACGCGGAGTCCTGGGTGGTGCAGAGCTGGCACGCGGTGCTTCTCCAAGCTCCTGTATAGAGGGAATGAGTGAACAGTGGATGAGGGGAGCCTGTGAGGGTGGGGCGGTCTGACGGTCGGCAAGAGGCCCCATGTTATCAAGTCCTCGGATAAGAGAAGGGGTCTCAGCCTGGAGACATCGAAGGACACAAGCCTCTTGGACAAGAAGGGCCTCGGGGCTCACTCGTCGCCCAGGTGCAGGGTGCAGCTGAAGGGGCTCATGGCCAGGCAAGCCATCACTGGCCAGGGGGTCCCGCATTCATCAGACCTCTCGCCTGGGCCTCAGGACCCCAAACCTCAGAAAGGGCCATCCCACCTCCTTTGCAGCCCCCGACACTAGCGGCCAGAGGTATCTGGTCACAAATCCTCAGTCATGAGCACGTCACAGCTTCCCAGAGACCCCAGCACTCCAGGAGGAAGTCCATGCTGCCCTCAGCCTGGCACTGCAGACGCCCACCCTGCCCCTCCCGTCCTGCTGCTTCCTCCCCCCTACACCCTCCACACCACTCATCCTGAACTCAGCTCCGCCAACGCCTCGCTCACCCAAGACTCCACGACCTTGCCCGGCTGCCAGCCCCACCAGGAGCACTGTCTCCCAACTTGGAGGTCTAGGGCCCACCACCCAGGGGGGCAATCGCCGGGCACACTGGCTAGGAACGTCAGGGTAGAACGTCTGCCACAGAGAGCAGAGGACGACAGGGGCTCAAACGCTGCTGCCCACATCAGCCCTGGACCAGCCTCTGCCCCAAGCCACCCACCCACTATCCCCAACATCCAGGTCTAAGCCCCCTTCTCCTGTTCCCGGCCTCACCCTGCACCGCCTGCCTGGGACTCCGACCAGCTCCCTGATGACCCTGGGCAAGCAAGCCCCTCCACCTCTGTGCCTCAATTTCCCCTCACCGTTCAGACGCACCAGGAAGGCTGTGCAGACTGAACGGACGGCTGTAGCTACTGGCTATCATTCTAAAAACCCCTTCTGTATCATGACAGCCCCCTGGCCGCTGGCTTCTCCATAACCAGGAGGAGGGGGACTCGCGGACCGGGAGCGAGAAAACAACCACCCTCGGCCTGCAGCCCATGAGGGGGGGCTGGGGCAGGAGGACCTGACAGCAGGCATCTGTGGGGCACCCAGCAGCCCAGTCCCCGGCCCCTGTTGTAGGAGGATCCGACTGCAGGACACGCAAACCCCACGCACAGAATCCCACGTAGGAGCCCCGCTCCGGAGCTGAGTGGAGCCCAGCCTTCCTGGTCCCCCATTGCCCCAGGGCCAACAGCCTAGCCAGGCAACACAGAACACAGAGTGTCCCCTCACGCCCTCCGGAGGCGTGGGGACAAAGAGCCCTCTCTCAGGGTCCATGCGTCCTATCTCACAGTGCAGGTCTCAGGTGCCTGCCGTCCGCTCCGCCAGGACTAGGACCTGCACAATCAGGGCACCCTGCCCAGAACGGCCATCAGCACCAACTGCTGCATCTCTGCCACCTGGCCGGGCCCTGTGCTGACTGGGGTCATTCCCAAATGTCATTCTCATGCTGGGGTCATTCTCAAAGAGAGAGCTCAGAAAGGTTAGGCAACGTGCCAAGGTCACACAGCCAGAAGGGGCAGCCCGAGAAAGGCACTCTGACCTCCAGACTCACCTGCCGCCCCCTCGCCTGAATGCCGTCTCGGCCTATGTCCCGTGTCCAGGGACCTGTGAGGCCCAGGCAGGGGCTGGATGGAGAACATTCTTGGGGACAGCCTCTGAGATGGGCAGGAGGGGGGCTGCCCCAGCCTGCAGTCTCCTTGTCTCCTGGAAGGCACCCAGCGCCCCCACCCCCTCCACGGATCGGCACACACCATGGGCCCCTCCTGGACCCAGGAAGAAAGTCAGTCTGGAAAGGGAAGGTGGCCCTGGAAGGAGCGCCCAGCTCGGCACTAGCGGCAGAGCCCAGGGCTGACCTGGGACAGGTCCGGGACACACTTCGGGCCTCGGGTTTTTTCTCCAAAAGGTGAGGCTGAGGCCCTTCCATTCCTAACCCAACCCCCAACCCCCAGGGTGTCTGCCTGAGACCGATGGACTCCGCCCTCCTGCCCTCTGGGATTCAGCAATTTCTCTGGGGTAAACAGGAAGGGCAGGAGGGAGCTGCAGAGGGCGAAGGGAGGAAGCGGCCCTGGTCCTGGGAGTTATTTTCTTTGTTCAAAAGTTAAGTGTAGGCAGGCACGGTGCGACATCACCAGGCCCCCATCAGGAAAACTCAGGGAACAGCTTCTAGTCGGGGAGCCTTGCAGACGGCCTCCTCGTGGGAACCTGGAGGGGAGCACTGAGCGCGGATTCTGAGAACGCAAGATGATGCCTTTGGTATGGGAGGCAGCAGAGCGAGTCCTCAAAACCCTGAACCAAGAATCGCCCAGTGGTCATGCACTTCCGCTTCTAGCAAATCCCCAAGGGAACTGAAATAGCGTCTGGGAGAGATGTTTGCAGAGCGCTCCTGGGGGTGCTCGTGGCGGTGCGATTCCCAGCAGCCAAATCCTGTGGGCCACGTGTCCAGCCACGGACGAAGGGGTCACCCAACGGGGTCGATGGGTACCCGAACAGGAGTCAACCTTGGAAAGGAAGGACCGTGGACGGACCCTCAGGACACTCTGCTGAGCCAAAGAAGCCCGTCACAGAAGGACAAGTACCCTGTGACTCCATGAGGTTCCCGGAGGCTTCAAATTCATAGGAAGTAGGGTGCTGAGTGCCGGAGGAGGGTGGGTAGCGCTGGAGGTGCGTGTTTCATGGAGACAGACTCTCTAGTCTGTAGGACGAAAAGCCGTAGAGATGGATGGCGGGGACAGGCCCACAATAGGGTGAATGTGCTGAAATGCCACCGATTGGTGCCCTTAAAATGATTAAAGTGGCACATTTTATTGTTAGGCATATTTTACCACAATCATTTTAAGATCCTGGGATTTAAACTTCTTAGAAAGGAAAAACAGGACTTCACACACACACACACACACACACACACACATGCAGTCGGCATGATCTGTTCAGCTGGTAGATGAAACCAGTCTTCGGGGGAAATTCCAGATCAAACAGATACATGTACTAGGAGCAAAACAATCTTGAGGGGCGCCTGGGTGGCTCAGTCGATTGAGCGTCCGGCTTTGGCTCAGGTCATGGTCTCACAGTTCTGTGGATTTGAGTCCCGCATTGGGCTCTGTGCTGACAGCTCAGAGCCTGGAGCCTGCTTCAGATTCTGTGTCTCCCTCTCTCTCTGACCCTCCCTTGCTGTGCTGTCTCTCTGTCTCTCGAAAATAAATAAAAAACAGAAAAAAGATAAATAAAAAACAATCTTGAGTTTTATCTGGAAAATAGCCACTTGCGCCAGAACGTTAGGGAGCCGTGGCCTCCCACAAACAGTAGACACCAGCTCACTCAGACCTGAGCACAACTCTGCAACTCTGCACTTGACCCAGGGAAAACGGCATCCGTTTGATGTGGGCACGAGGACACACGTTCACTGGATTTGTACGCAGACGCCAACGGCAGACCTAGACGGAAATGCGGAACACGGCTGCGGTACTCAGTGCAATGTCATCTCTGGCCTCCCTGCCTCCTGTGCCCCCAAAGCAGGGGCGAGGTTACCCCAGTCCCCACGAGGGTCTGATGACCACCTTGACTGTCTGTCTCCGCCTGTCTCTGCACCCTCCAGCCATGCTCCCTGGGCTCCCGCCTGGGCTTGCAGATGTCGACTGTCACAGTGACTCGATGACAGAGGCTGAGGCCATGGGGAGCCGAAGACTAGACCCCTCAAGTTGGGATCTTCTCACAACCCCTCCTCCCTGACTCACTTCCCCACTTCCCCATAGGGATTCCTGGGATATCACCCAAGTCAACTACTTGCACGGCCCCAAAACGTAAGTACAGGTATAGTGGAGGGAAGGACAGAGTGGAGGCTGGGCCACCAACAAGGAGTCTGGGCCACAGGTGCCAACAACCTGCACTGGGGTAATGGCCCTGGGGAGGGAGGGAAGTGGACCCAGTTGGGAAATTTCTGGGCACTGGGGAAGTGAGGAGTTGGACACTGGGCAGAGTTTCAAACTGGAAAGATGGGAAACGGGTTCTGTGCCTGGAAGCGTCCTGACCTTAACTCAAGGAGGCAGCTCGTCACCAGGGCTTGCAGGGGGCTAGCGGCTGCACCCGCCTCCCCAGCCTCAGCACACACACCTTCCTACTCCTGCCCCCAGCCACCCTCGCTGCTCTTCTAATGCACCAAATCCTGACTGCCTCAGGGCCTTTGCACCTGCTGTTCTTGTTTTGGGTGCTGCAGGTCTCACTCAAACAGAGGGAACTTCCAATCCACTGTCCTTGCTGGACGGTCCTCCCACCCCCTGTGTTACTTTCCAACGCTGCTGCAGCAAAGGGCCGCAAGTTCAGGGGCTTAAAATGACAAACACGTATTCCCTGTAATTCCAGAGATTGGAAGTCTAAAACCAAGGGGGAGGCAGGGCTGTTCCTTTCTGGAGCAGCGAGGGGAGCTCCCATTTCCTGGTCTTTTACAACTTCTGGAATCCACTTGAGTTCTTTGGCTCAAGGTCCTTCTCATGTCCTTCTAACCTCTTTCATTAGTCATCACATTAACAGCCTCCCCCACTGTCCATAGTCATCACACCTTCCCCCTCCCTCCTCACTGTCCCCAGTCACCACACCTCCCCCTCCTCTCCCCACTGACCTCAGCATCACACATCACTCTGAGCCTTCTGCTTCCATCTCTTAAGGACTTTTTGATTATGCAGTCTCACCCAGATAATCCAGGATAGTTGCCCATCTCAAGATCCCTAGCTTTATCACATCTGCAGAGTCTCTTTTGGTTTGTAAGGTCACATATTCTCAATCCTGGGTATTAAGAGGTCAACAATTTTGGTGGCCATTATTCACTTTACATCGCACCCCAACCCCCCCCTCACCACACATCACTCTCTGTCACTGCCCTTGTTCATTCTCCTCACTACAGGGATTGCAGCTGGAATTTTTGTGATCATTCGTTTCTTTTATCAGCTACTCTCCCCTCTGCCTGTTGTGATTAATCCACGATTCTTTCCAGCACCATTGCTGGTCTTCAATAAATATGTGTTAAATGTAGACAAGAACGGATGGATGTGTGTGGATGATGGATGGATAGATGGATGGATGGATGGATGGACAGATGATGTGTAAATGGATGATGGATGGTGTGGGGATGATGGATGGATGGATGGATGGATGGGCAGATGGGTGGATGGTTGGATGGATGGATGGATAGACAGACAGATGGACGGATGGATAGAGGATGGTTGGATGATGGTTGGATGGATGGTTGGATGGTTGGATGGATGCATGGACGGATGGATGGATGCATAGGTGGATGGATAAATGTATGGTTGGATGGTTGGTTGGATGGATGTTTGGATGGATGGATGGACAGACAGATAAATGGATGGATGGTGGATGGTTGGATGGATAGTTGGTTGGATGTTGGATGGATGGATGGACAGTGAATGGACGAATGAATGGACAGACGGACCGATGGATGGTGGATGGTTGAATGGATGGATGGATGGACAGTGGATGGACGAATGGATGGACAGACAGATGGACCGATGGATGGATGGTAGATGGTTGAATGGATGGATGGATGGACATTGAGATGGACAGATAGATGGATGGATGGATGGTGGATGATTGGATAGTTGGTTGGATGGATGGATGGATGGATGATAGATTGATGGTGGATGGGTAGATGGATACATGGATGAATGAATGAATGAACGAATGAACAAATGAACAATCTCCCTCATGCAGGATGGAGAATGTAGGCTTCTTCATTGATCCCCAAGATGTACTTTGCATTACAGATGGTCCAGTCTAGCTGGAGACAGGGGAGAGTAGAGGAGGAGGGGTTCCTACTCACCCTTGCCCATCAGGAAAGCCAGATAGGCCTTCTACAGAGGTGAAACCAAAATGGCAAAGAGATTAAACTGGGAGACCCAGGCCACGGCCGCATTTGCCTTGTCTCCTGGAGGATCTTAGCCAAGTGGAAGAGAACATGGCCTGGACCAGAAGGCCCTAAGGCACCAGCCTATCACCATAAAAAGGGAGGCAGTACAGTCACATGCCGCAACAGGGACAAGCCCTGAAGACTTTGTGCCGAGTGGAAGAAACAAGACACGAAAGGCCACTAAGTGTGTGATTCCATTTCCATCCAATGTCAGAACAGGCAAATGCAGGGAGACAGACAGTGGATCCGTGGGCACTAGGGGCTGGGGAGGGGGATGCAGAGTGACTGCTCACAGGTACAGGATTTCTTTTGGGGGTGACCAAATGTTTCCTAATGAGATTCCGGTGATGCCTGTCTAAGTCGGTGATGATACTAAAGCAACCGCACACGTTAAAGAAGTGTTTGGTATGTGAAACAGATCTCAGCAGACCCGCTGAGAAGAAAGACCAGTCTACCGGAGCCGGGCTGAAAGAGGAGCCTGCTGCATGCCACAGAAGTATCACTGAGGCCCCCGCCACCCTGTGTAGTACAGCTTGGGAAACTGAGGCTCAGTTTCCCTTGGTTCATCAGAGGCCAAGCCAGGACTAGGACCCGGGGCTCTGGACCTCTCCCCATATCTCAACACCTCTGTGCCCAGTGCTGAGGGTGCAGAGATGAAGCAGCCCCAGGCTCCCAGTTCAAGTCCTGCAGGAAGGTGGGGGGTGCAGGTGTCCAGGGAAACACACAGTCACTCCTTGGGCCTCAGTTTCCTCATTTCTTGAATCTGGGCGCCTTGCAGGCAGTGGATTCCCAGAGCCTAGAACAGCGCCTGGCATGGAGCAGTGTTGAATGAAATCGGTGACACGGGGGATGTTGTAAGATTGGATGATGGAATTGAGGTTGGACCTGACTCACAAGACATGGGAAGGCGTGGTGGTGGTTGTCATTGTCGCCCCTGCACCTGTCCCCTGAGCACATGGCACAAATGGCAGCAGAAAGGGAGGGCAGCACAAGGAGGGCCCAGTGGGGCCGTTCAGAGCTGCCTGGCTGGGGTCTCATCCACCCCAATCCACCTGTGCGGCACGTCCCCTTGCCCCAGCGCCTTTGCTCGTGCCCGTCTCCTCTGCTGGGGACACCTTCCTTCTCCTTCTCACCAGAGTCACTCCTGCCCAACTTTCCAGGGGCTCCATCGTCACCTCCTCAGAGAAGCCCTCCTGATCTACCTAGCCTCCCGCTCAGGTGTGGCTTTACATGTGTTTGGCTCATCTGATTCTGGTCTGCCCCCACCTGACTTCCACGGTCCTGTTCATCAGCGGGGGGCACAGCGCCCAGCTCAGCATGCGCCCAGTGAATACCAGCAATCACAGAACACTTCCTGGGGGGCCGTGCGGCCTTGCGGGCTCTGAGGGGCCACAGGGGGGCTGGTCCACACCCCGCCCGTCATCCGGCAACAGCAGGGCGATTGTGGGCCCCAGAAGGGACCCGTCAGGAGCCAGCCCTGCCAGACCTCCCTCCTGCCCCCAGGAAGCCTCAGTGGAGGCGGGTCCCGGCCTGCACCCCTGGCCCAAGGCCAGGGACAATGAAAACTAAAGTTCCATTCTACTGGGAGGATGGCACGGTGGAGGTTCAGGGCACGAGGACAGGATGTGAGGCACAGACTGTGACCTTGTCACCTCGGCACTGGGTCCTAAGTCCTGTGGAGGGAGCCCAAGCATGAGTGAATGAATGAATGAATGGCTCCCAGCCCACACACACAGCCTGAGGCAGTGGTAGGCCGAGGGCCAGCCCAGGGTGGGGGCTCCCTCCCTGTCCCTGCAGGAGCCCAGCCTCCGGACCTGTCCCCCCACGGTCCTGACCCCATGCTCTAGGTGGGGACACTGGCCGGGGAACCCAGAAAACCCAGGTGAAGGATGACACCCCCATCCAGAAGCACCTCCATTTGTTCTGAAAGAAACAAATTTCCAGACCAAATAAGGCTTCGGAACTGCTGTCCACTTCACACAATTCCCTTTAAGTGTCCAAATGCAATTACACTTGGAACTTGTCTGGATCCGGCCTCCCCCGGCCTCCACCCGCCTCCCCCTGGCCTCCCCATGTAAACAACAGCCCAGCTGGGCCCCGGCTGGCCTGCCCTGGAGAGGAGGGGAGGGTCAGGCCTGCTACCTGCTCCCTGCCAGCCTCTTTCTCTCTCTCCCTCTCGGGCATGGCCATGAGCTTCAGCATCCTAGAGCCCTCGTCCTCACCCCCTCCTTAAAAACGAAGGCCCCAGAAGGCCCTCTGGTCTGGGCCATGCCGGGCACAGTCCAAGGCTCCCCCCCCCACCCTGAGGTTTGCACTCAGCCAGGGACGTCAAGTTCTGCCAGGAGGCCTTTGGCTCCCAGGGCAGGTGCAAGGGCAGCTCTATTTCTGCGTTCTTTTCGGGATGCCCACCCAGCCCCGAATCTGGGCACCATTTACTCCCACAGAGAAAGCCCTGATGGGAATTCCCCTGGGCTCCCCGGGGTCATGAGAAAGTTGGCCTTGGCAGGGGTGTGCCCTCCCTGGTGGCTCCCGTGGAGCCGCTCCTCTCCACCCCTGTCCTCACGGTCACCCCTGGGGCTGCTGCAACCCCCTCTGGTTTTGGGTCCCCGCCCCTGGACCCCGAGGGGGCTGCAGGGTAGGTGGGAAGCTGACTCATCCTCCCGCCCCCCCACCAGCAGGCACAGGCAGCCCCCCCCCTCAGGGAGAGCACCCTGACTTTCTACTTGCAACATCTGATTGTTATTAGGGCTGGAGAAAGGGAATTCCTGGTTCCATACGCCTGCAGGGGGCCCTGGGCAGACTCCAGGTGGGAGGGGGGTGGGGTCACACCTGGGTGGCACTGCTGTCCTGCAGCAAGTCTCAAAAGTGCCTGCACCACCTCCTCAGCATAGCTCTGGCCTGGCTACCTCCTGGCTTCTCTGTGTCAGCCCTGGAGCACGTGTAAACCGCTGGGTGGGGACCTGCCCTGGGTGGGCCTTTGCATCCTGAAACACCCAGTAAGAGCCGAAGGAAGGCACCGAGCAAGTGGGCAGGCCGGTGCTGTTCTCCGGGGCAGACCAGCTGCGCTGCAAGGGCGCGAGGGACATTAACAGCTGGATTCCGGCAGCAGTGCTCCGGCCAACATGACATCACCAGGCAAGGAGATGAGCTCCCAGTGAGGCTTGGAGTGGGGGGCTCCCTAGCGAGGCATTCCTTCCTGGAGCTTCATCCCAGCCATGGCTCGGCCCCTCCTTCCCTCCTGCTCCCCTTCCCCCTCCCTCTGGGCCTGGAATTGGGTTAGGGGCGGGTTCTGCTGCCTCTGGCAGGCAGGCGAACAGGGCTGTCCTCGGATCGGGGCTCCGTTCTCCGAGACTCCAGGCAGCGCTCTGGGCTGGCCTGCTGCCCTGGAGGGTCAGTGGCCAGAGGCGGGCATCCTGCTTCAGGAAGGACAGACCTCCGAGGATCTGGGCAGCAGCAGGTAGCTCTGCGGGAGCCCTGGGCCCAGGGCAGGGCGTTCTGGGTACCTGGGCTGCAGGGAGGAGGCCGGGCGAGGAGGAGACTGAGGTGGGTGTAGTCAGGAGCCCCAGAAGTCACGTGGCTCCGAGCAAGAACCCTGATATTCAGTGCTGAACACACTAAAACGATCCCTATTTCTCTCTGATTGAAGGTTTGGTTTAAGAACATGAGGGCCAAGCTGAATAGCCAGCAGAGGGCACGGAGATACATGCCCCCCATGCCCATCGCGTCCCCTGTCGTCATTACCATGGCTCAACCCTACCATGCCATCTTCATTCAGGAGCCAGGTCCTGTGCTGATGCCTCAGGAGCCAGTGATGCCTGGGCCACCTCGCCCACCCCTGCAGCGCTTTCGTCCTATGTTCCTGCCTCCTCCTGTCTGGATCCCTCCACCCCTCCCTACCTATGTCTACTCTGTGGCTCCCTGTGGCTGCCCTGTGGCTCTCCCTCCCTATGGCCACCCTCTACTTCTCCCTCCCCATGGCTACCTTCCTGTGGCCCATCCTGGTTTCCTACCACCCTTGGATCCTCAGTAACTCTCTACCCAAAGAATGGGATTTGTGACAGTATGTTCCCTGAGGTGCTTATGACCCAGATTCAAGTTTCTGTATCTGTTGCCATAAAGATTAGTTTGTTAAGTGTGTGCTGAATGTATTAAAGAGGAGTCCAATTCACTGACCTTCTATTTTCCAGTTTTTACATTTTCAATAAAGTTATGAGTTCTCTATATTTGTTTTGCGTGTGGTGCTTCAGTCTACATTTGAATACTTCTTTATGACATTCCTGCATATTACATATGCATTATAGATACACATATATATATCTATCTTAAGAGAATATATATCTATTCTCTTAAGCGAAAGTTTCCATGATCTGGAAGAGCAAGCATTAGAGAACCAGCAATATTTCCAACAAGAGTCACAAAACCATAACCTTCCTCAGTTCATTTCATCCCGTGTTCCTAATTTTAGTTCAGTTTTAATGCAACTTTTTAGTTCCGGAAATTCTTACCCATGTTAGTTTTAGGATTTAAAAAAAAGTTCACTTGTTTTTGAGAGAGAAAGAGAGGTGGAGAGAGAGAGCATCCCAAGCAGGCTACATAGGGATTGGCCCCACGGCCTCAGGGACATGACCTGAGCCGATACCGAGAGTTGAATGCTTAACCAAGTGAGCCAGCCAGGTATCCCTGTTATTCCCATTTTCACGATGATTAAACCAAGGCCAAGTAAGAAGATGGAGCTCACCCGATTAGCCAGAGAGCGAGTGATGCGCAAAGCCAGGATTTAAACCCCTGGAGTCGGGCTCCAGAGCCTTTGCTCTCATAAACCTATCACATCAGTTGATGATTCCTGCTACTTTTGCTTAGAATAGGGCTCCGCTTGGAGCACCTGGGTGGCCCAGTCGGTTGAGTGTCTGGGTTTGGCTCAGGTCATGATCTCTCAGTTTGTGGGTTCAAACCCCACATTGGGCTCTGGGCTGACAGCTGTGGGCCTGGAGCCTGCTTTGGATTCTGTGTCTTCTTCTCTCTCTGCCCCCTCCCCGGCTTGCACACTGTCTCTTTCTCTCTCAAAAATAAACAATAGGGGCGCCTGGGTGGCTCAGTCTCTTGAGCGTCCGACTTCGGCTCAGGTCATGGTCTCCCAGTTAGTGAGTTCCAGCCTCACATTGGGCTCTGGGCTGACAGCTGTGAGCCTGGAGCCTGCTTCAGATTCTCTCTCTGTATTTCTCTCTCTGCCCCTCCCTTGCTCATGCACCTTCTCTCTTTCTCTCTCAAATATAAATAAACATTTAAAAAAATTTTTTAAATTAACATTAAATATTTTGTAAAAAAAATAGCATGGGGCTCCACTTGAAGCTTAAAATAAAAAGTCACTTTAGCTTAAAATTTGTCAGTAAATACTTGCATGGGTGGTACGGAGTTCAGCAGGCTCCCCCGGGGTACACGAGGGACTGGAGGGTAGGTGACACGGGAGTCCACTGTGCAAAGAGGGGATGAGCGAGAACACACCTGAGACGCCCCGGGTGTTCTAGCTAGGGTAATGCAAGCCGCGAGGAAAACTCTTCCATTTCTCCTACATTAACAACAGATCCAGACAGAAAATTCATCATCAGGGTCCTAGCCAAGGGAGGGAGAGCCTGCGCAGTGCGGAAGAGTCGGCCTGAGGATGACACCTCTTGGTTAAAGTCAGAGGGAGGCTGTAGGATCGCCAGCCCTTGACATCTTTTCTTTCATTTTTCTCATTTTTTAAAAGAAGTGTTTATTTTATTTTTGGGGGAGAGAGGGAATTCCATGGAGTCTGACTCAAGGCTCAAACTCACCAACCTTGGGATCATGACCTGAGCCGAAATCAAGTGTCAGCTGCTCGCTTGCCTGACTGAGCCCCTCAGGCGTCCCCCACCCCGCACTCACCCTCTCCCGACAGACATCTTTTCTGAATGTGAACTGGTCAATCACCACGTTTCAGCTGATTTCTTAGCCATCCTGCAGAGACGCGCATCCATTAGGCACAGTAGGCCAGGTGCCTCCGTCTTACATAGGCCCACACAAGTGTTTAATTTCCTTCACAGGATGATGCTGAAGGCAGTGATGGGTGCCACAGT